>CM021110.1:134643814-134905005 GCA_007115665.2 Sequoiadendron giganteum | reverse complement strand
ACAATCACATCAAAATCACATATTTACCTTGTGACCTCCAGCAGTATGATATTTTCAGTCAAGTACCTTGGAAGTCTATAGGGAGCTCTTTGACAACCATCTTATTATGTAAGAGAAGGTAGGGAACTAAATGAATCAGGCCCCAAACCTTCTGATCAACTCTTTGGCCCTATCTGAAATTCTAACATGTTCAGTACCCTGCAGCAACCTGGTAATATACATGCTGAATGCATCATTCACCCTTTTATAGCTTCCTCCTCCCAGGTGAAGTTGTGGATACACCTCATAGATTGCATCTTGCCCAAATATACCTCTAGTAGTCAGCCCATTGTATGGGTGAAATCTTGCAAGTGCTTACACCAAGTAAGAAATCATGGTGAAGGTCTTTATCTGTAAAACATTGCAAATTTTCTCATGGATCACTGCACTTATAGCACCTTCCCAGTGGTAATCTATACCTTGTTCCATCTGAGAAATAACATTTAAAATCCAACTCTCAAATACCCCTGCACTCTTCAATCCTACTAGCCTACTAAGGAGGGTGATGGCATCATAGTATTCCCTCCAAAATTTAAGTCTGGCTAGCTATTTAGGCAACTTGGTGAAGTGAGACTTGGGCTTCTCCAACAAAGAGTTGATTACCTATTGGGACTTAACAACATTCTCTTCATAGTACTTTTTGGCTACATCCATATCGAAGGCCACCACATGTGACCTATCAGGCATATCAAAAGTTTGAGCAATGGACACAAGGTCAAAGTTTGTAACAACCCTTCCCTAAGGACCAATTATTCTTTATGTTCCCCTATCATAATTCATGGCACACTCAAGTACCAACTCATACCATTGTATTGTAGAGGGGAATCCAGCCACATGTGCTAACCTAGACTCCATTGTTCTTTCGGCCAACAAAGGGAGGTTCTGTGTTGCCATTCCTACCTTAAATTCTTCATAATCCCACATTCCCACATTTGTTATCAGTGATCCCTGACCAAATGGAAGTCAGCTTTCTTTCAGGAATCCTACTCTTTATATCCATCTTCACTCTTTCTGCCTCGGAGATAAAAGAACCTTCAGCACTTTGATCCATTGCCTTTCCCTTACCTTTCCTAGCAACAGTTTGACCTGACTCTGCCTGCAAACAAGTAAAGACAAAAAAATAAGATCTGAGATAAATAATAAGTGTCAAAAATCAATTATCCCAAAGTTCAGGATTTAGCCCCCTATGCAGAATCCAAACTAGAGAGGAACTCTGGGGAAATCTGGACTAGGCGGAATCCAACAAAATAGGCATACAAACAACCATGCAATCATTTCAATCAATCAATTTAATCAACGAATCTCTTGACACAACTTAGCATAAGGTCATTTGATCATTTAAATGCATCATCATCAAGAAAATCTTCATATAACCATCACATTCTTCATTTCGATGAAACCTCAAAAAAATCCGCCTTGGATGGACATCTCTAAGAATGAGAACAGTTTCAACAATTCGGGAAAATGAAGGAAGTGCAGACATTCGAGAAAATCCCAAGGGTGCAAATTCTAGTGAAGTTAATACAATTTTACCATTAAAGCACAATTTTAGGAGAATGATCATGCAATGGACCCCGAGGAAATCCAGAGGAAGTGGAAATCCATGAGACAAGTAAAAGTTTAGATTAAAGGAAAATTATGAAGAACAAAGAGGAAACAAAAAAAATCGGGGAATTTTGGTAGAGAGGAAATTCTATGAAGACACCAAAAACCTGAAGACCTACGTTTCTCTTCCCCTCTCCCAAATAGATCGAATGATCACAGACTATGAACCTAGAGCTTGATAATGCCTTGACCTAAACCTTCAATGGATCAAACTTGAATTCAAAAACACCTCTCAGCAAATTAAGAAGGATTGGCAGTGCCCTAGGTCAAAAACCCTAAACCTTCCACCATGAAAGCACATAACAAATTGAGCATAACATGTTTGCAGGATGATAGAAATTTCATGGAAAACATAAGCAAGCTACTCGAGACAACAACGAAAGGAAATCTCAAAATAAACACCCATAAATGGCGCTCGACAAGAATGGGAAATTCCCCAGCATAACAAATGTAAAATGCCAAACTGGCAAAGCATGAACCCCAAAAATGCCCAGGAAGCATGCACATTCAGTAAGAACATATCAATGAATAACATGAACTCATCCACAAAAAATCAATCCAAATCAAAAAGAGAAACAAAGCAGTCACATACCATGCGAATAGGAGAAACGAGACCAAGGAAGCTGGCAATAAACCCCAAGTACAAGAAAAAAATGAACGGTGCCGATGAAATCCAAATGCAACACTCGAGGACACTTCCAAATGCACAATCCCACAATACACCTCAAGCTCAAGCACTCCAAACTCAAATGGAAAATAATTTCCCATAAACCAATATAACACCACCCATGAAGTTGTGCAATCACCATTAATGTGATCGACAAAACAATCTAGACTAAACGCTGGAATCCGATGGAGCAACGGACTTCAGAAAAATCCGGACATGACGGATTTTTGTGGATGATCAAAATTTTTGGACTCCAAAAAAAAGGCATCTATTACCAAGCTCTAACAGGAAACTAGGAAAGTCCACCCAAGGTGAATTTTCCTAAAAAACAAAGAAAAACCCAGAATGAACCTAGAACTTAAGGTTTTCAATATAAATCACAAATGGATCATTCCAACAGGTAAGATGAACATCAAAGAACATGCCCAAGAAATAAAAACTCCAAAAGGAAATGCCAAGATGCGAAAATAAAAAAACCAAAAGAATGCAAAAGAGGGTCCCTACTTTGAGTGAGGCGTGTGTGCAAAAACTACACAACAAATGGCGACTCTGTTGGGGAAATTCTCTAGAGAATTTCAAGAACAAACTGGAATCAAGTACCCAAAATCTCTGGTTTCAGTCCTTACATCAAAACACCTATGAAATAAGTTTCAGAAATCACAAGCAAGAAGATCTTTTCCTATACTAGGGTCCAAGTGTGTGTATTTGCATTCATTTCATATTCCTTAGGTGCAATGGGAACCAGGGAAAATCTAACTGGGCTACATAAAAAGTTCTAACTTCAAAAGCAACTTGGATAGAGCCTTGCTGCCAGTTACGCATCCATAGCCCTGATGAAGTTATCGTTGTGACCCTCCCGAGCATAGCTCTACTGCCAACCAGGCATTTATAGCCCCGACAGAGATACTAGGATACCCTTGATAAGGTGAGGGTTATTTTGATTTTCAATACTTTTTTTCTCTCTTTTCTTTTTTCTCTTTTAATTTTTTTTATAAAACCCTTCCTTCACCTTGCAAGTAATGAAACTTACACTCAGGGATGAGGAACATAGTGGCACTGAATCATAATATAATATTTTTCACCAGGCCATATTGTGCTGGAACCGTATTCAAAAGTTCATCTAGAACAAGTGACCCTAATTCTAAGTACAAGGGACATCAGATAAAGGAATTCTACAACTTTAATTTGAAAAATCGATTAGAGTTTGTAAAAGAAACTTCCAGAACAACCCCAAACAAATAGTCTATTATACAGATGCAATAGCCCCAAGAAAGCAAGAAACCAAAAGCAAAAACCAAAATAGAAAGCAAAACCAACTAAAGCAAACCTACACTAACCAAAGAAAACCTACTCTAACTATGTACAAGGATGAGCTACAAACAGCTCAAGATTGGAAGTAATGCTTCAGATCCTACCCATTGACAGGCAGCGGGATATCCTCATGAATGAGGGTCTTCAAACAAAAAGCATTATCTCCCAAAAATTTTGAAATCTGGTAAGGACCAAGCCAAAGTTTATCAAATTTACCATGCTCTCCCTTATGGTCATGGGCTTTATCCCACTGGAGAACTAAGTCAGAGATTCTAAAGGCTTTCACCTTAGCTCTCCTATCAAACCATCTTTTCACTATGCCCTAATTTTTAGCAAATTTCTCTAGGGATTCATCTCTTTTCTCTTCAACAACTCAACCAAACATACTTTACATTTAGCTTCCTCATTGTAGTATTCATTAATGAACTGTAGGATAGAGATCTTCCATTGGATGGGAAACATGGGTTCCAAACCATACACTAAGTGATAAGGAGAGGTTCCTATAGATGTCTTCTATCTAGTATGGTCTACCTAGAGAGAAAATCAAAGTTGAGTGTGCCATTCCTTAGGATTTTGTTCTAGCAACTTACGAATAACCGTTAAAAGATTCTTATTGGAAGACTCGGTTAGGCCATTACCCCAAGGGTAGTAATTGGATGCAAATTTAATGACAATTCCATGATCAAAATCCCAATTAGAAAGTTTTAGTGATGCAAATGTAGGACCATTATCACAAACTAAAGACAGTGGATAACCAAAATGATTAATAATACCTGACTCAAGAAAATTGATTACCACATCTGAAGTGCATTGTTTACACACAAGAGCTTCTATCCATCTAGTAAAATAATTAGTTATGGTGAGAATATACTTGTGGCCCACAAAAGATGGAGGATTAATTGGACCTATGAAGTCCATTCCCCACCGGGTGAATGTCTTTACCTCTACGACTGGCTGAAGTGGAAGAGTTACATGTGTTTCCTTACTTGTTGTAGTTTGAAATATATGAAAATTCCTTGCATGTTGGTGTGCATCCTTAAACAAGGTAGGCCAATAATAGCCTACCCTTAGAATCTGATTGGCATTAAATGATGCAGAACTATGGCCTGTGTCATATCTTTCATGGAATTCAATCATCACTCTGATAGCTTCTTCCTTACCAAGGCATCTCAAATAGATGCCCTCATGATTTTTCTTATAAAGGATAGCTCCTTTCATCATAAAACATCCACTCTTTAGGTGCAAGGATTGCCTCTAAACTACACTAAGGTGATTAAGACATTGCTGATTTAGTAAATAATAAATGATTTCATCATACCAATCTCCTGGAGATACCTCCTAAAGATAATAGTGTTGAACTGTGAGATCAAGACCTGTCTCAGCCATTATCTTCATCAGTCCTTGTCCTATCACCAGTTTCATGGGTTGAATCTCTATATCATATTCCTGAAACATAGTCACCCATTTCGCTCTTCGCTCACCTAGCTCATTCTGCATTAACAACAACTTTATTACAAGATCAAGCACTATGGAAAAAACCTTATTCCTCAAAATATAGACCCTGAACTTCTTCACTGCTCTGACCAAAGCATAGGCCTTCTTTTTCACATTGTGGTATCTCAATTCAGCATCCTTCAAAGGAGTATTCATAGAGGCTATAGGGTGTTCATCGCCTTGATCGGACTTTTGGGTCAACATTCCAACACATGAGTGATCAGAAGAAAATGAATATATGTAAAAAGGCTTAGTATAATCTGGACTCACCAACACTGGAGCCTCAACAATAGCTTTCTTAATTTCTGTAAATGCCTCCTTGGCTTCTGCACTCCACTCTACTTTTGGTTCTTGTTTCAACATTGCATTCAACGGCTTCACTATCTCTGCAAATCCAATGATAAATTTCCTAACAAAGTTAATCTTCCCAAAGAATGACTTCATTTCATTCTTACTTTTTGGAGCCTGAATCTTCAAGATAGCCTGTATTCGTTTAGGATCAATAGCAATACCTTGTTCTGAGATAATGTTTCCTAGCAACTTTCCCTTTGTGACTCCAAAAATGCACTTCCTTGGATTAAGTGAAATGCCAAACTCTCTACACCTTTGGAATACTTTACATAAACCTGCTATATGATCACCTTGTCTCTTAGAAAAAATTGTCAAGTCATCCATATAAATAATGATGCACTTACCAATTATGTCCTTAAAAGCAATATCCATAGCCCTCTGGAATGTAGCTTCTACATTGATCAACCCAAAAGGAATTCTTCTGTAAGAAAAAGTTTCCCATTTTGTAGTGAAGGTAGTTTTGTGCCTGTCCTCATATTGTACCATAGCCTCTAGAATACCCATCCATAAATGACATCATCTGAGATCCATTGAAAATATGAAGCACTTCATCCAGTGAAGGAACCGGATAGTTATCTTTTTTCAATGCTCTGTTTAGATTCCTAAAGTCCACACACAGTTTGATTTCTCCATTCTTTTTCCTCACTGGAAATATGATTCGTGTTGAAAGTAACTTTTGCACTTTTTTCTGAATGATGGGTTCTAGCAGAGTATTGATTGGCCTATGCCTTTATCTAAATGGTTTGACCTTTGACATCAAGGGAATGGTGTGTGTAATAATTAAAGTATCATATGTCTTCAAATCCTCATAACTCTGGGCTATCACATCATGATATGTGTGCAAGGCATCAATAATCCCTTTTATTTTCTCTGGAGTACATACATTACCAATAAAAATGTTCTTCATGTCATCTGGTGTCCCCATATTATATGTTTCACATTGGCTACTAAGAGACTCCCTTTTAGCTTGTTGTTCCTGATCCCTTATCTTATCCAAATCAAAAATATGTTCAAGTTGCACCATACCTCTTGGGATAGTGTTGGTCTTTAGGTTAATGATTCCTCTCAAGTCCATTTTTGCCTCTTGAGGCTCCATCTCATCAATGACTTGAGAAGCAAACACATCATAACTTGTAATAAAATCCAAAATATGCTTATCATCTTCAAATACATGGAAATTGGTAATGTTGTCAGGTATTGAAGGTACTGGAGTGAGTTCAACTGCAAACTTCTTCAATCCTGGAAGTGATAAATGTTGCAACATACTAGCGGCCTATGCCAGAGAGTCTACAACTTGATTCCTACTTCGAGGGATCAATTGGATGTTGAAGGCATCAAATCCCTCAATAAGATCCCACTTTATGCCTATAATTAGTCATCCTCCTATCATGGCATGAATATTGTTTCCTTACCTATTTGACTACTGATTCAAAATCTCTAAAAACTTGTAATATCTTAACTTTCTTCCTTGATGCCATTAACAAAACATGGATCAAAGCTTCATATTCAGCAACATTATTAGTGCATTGAAATTGGATTTTGTGAGCAGAAAAATAACTCTTACCTTTAGGACTGATCAACTCAAACCCTACTCCAGCACCTTGCTTAGATTTGGACCCATCAAATCTCAATGTACAACAGCCACCAGGCTCTGGTTTCTTCAATTCATCTTTCATTTTACTACAAATAGGGGGCTTCTCAGGAAGCATTGGGATTTTACCCTTATCATTATTCGGCTCTTTCTGTATATTGAGTATAACAGTTGGGATTGGGTTAATGCAATTATGTACCTACTCCATACTAGTCTGACATAAGTCACACTCCAACTCAGAATGAGGAGCATTGTGGACTCTGCACCAATTGGGAAGCAATAATTCTTCAAAATTAATTCTTCCTCCTAGCTGAATCTAATTCTCCATACACCTCTGAATGAATTCTTGAAAGTTATCCAGCAAACTAAGTTGCCTATCCTCTTGGTCATCTATTTCTTCTATGTGTTTAGTCAATGTTCCAGAACCATTTCTCTCTGATATAAATTCATTTAAGGGGTCCTACAACATAAATACCTCTTCATTCTCTGAGGTTGATGCATCCAATACATAATTCCCCATGCTGACCTTTGAAACCAATAACTCATTCAAAATATTTTGGTACTCAGTAATCACACACTTCATTCTAGTTTCTCTTTCAATTCTAATCTGGTTTGGAACTCCTTTCCATGGTAGCCACATTTGATAATGGTTTGTAGATTTATATCCATTCAATGCCTTGGTGAAATCCTGACCCAAAATCAAACCATAGGTATCAGGAATATCCGCAACCTTTGATCACCTGTTGCACCCTAGGATCTCATGCAAGTTGTGTGGGAATGATATTCAAATATCCTACTACACTTACCTATGTCTTTTCCAATTGAGTGACCTTATTTTGAGAGGCTATAGGGGTAATACCCAATGCTTTACAAACAACAAAAGGCATAACATTTGTAGATGCTCCTGAATCTAGAAGACAATTATGCAGATTCTTCCCAAAGATATGAATAGAAATTAAGAAAGGAGGGGTTTCCATCTTTCCTTGAAATAAACTCAATTGGGTGCCATCTTGTGAAACTTGACCCTTATCTTTATCTCTCCCTTTGTCTACAAGTGGAACTTGGCCTCTAGATGTCTATGAACTAGAATATTTAGCAATAGCCTCATTGGCAGTTCCCCCCTATGGTACTATGTTCGAACTAAATGACCCCAAGCCTGCATTTCTAATAACATGGACTCTTAATAACTCAAAAGAAAAAAGAATCACCTTTAATTTCTTGAATTCTTCAGTCACATATTCACCCAATTGTTCCACATTCGTATCAGCATGGGTTTCCTTGTAGCCACTAGCATGTTTGTCCTTTGAAACTTTAGCATTGTTTCCCTTTGACAATTATTGTGTTGGCACATAAGGATAACGTGGATTGTTACTAGCTTGTGGGTCTGGTGGAGTAGTAAAATTGTTAGGAGGGATAGAAGTAGTGAAAGGACCTCCAACCTGTGGACTCCTATTAGGCCTATTCCTCAAATCATATTTCTTTGCTGGTTGCTAAAACATCTGAACTTCTTCAACACCAACTTCTTCCTCATCCAAGGAACCGTTATCATCCTTATTTTCCTCATTGAAAAACTAAAAGATTTCATCTTCATTTAACACCTGCTATGCCTCATTATCTAGGTCACTGGACTCTTCTTCTGGTTCATTTTCCTCACCTTTTGGGAATGGGGCATGGTTAAGTACCAACACTGGAGAATCATAGGGATTTTGGGGTACAATCTCTTGAATACTGGAATTATTTTAAACTTCATACTAGAAGATGGAAGCAATAGTCTAAAACTCAATGCAATCTAACTCAAAATGTTGGCTTGTCTTATGGAGTCTGCACCATCCAGAAAAAGCTGCCTCTGCCAAATATACACCACTTGGAGACTTCTCCTGAGTAGATGGCTGATCCAATGGGGTAGGGAATCCTCCATTATTAGGTCCAATATTCTATAACCTATTCTATGTAGGTGGTTGCCCTCTAAAAAATCCTTGTCCATTTTTTTGATTTCTATCAAAGCTCTGGCCAAAGCTTTGTCTTCTATCATAATTTTGATTTTTATCAAAATACTCTCCTCTTTCAAAGTTCATGTTCTCTTTGTTGTAATTAGATTGCATGTTCTTCTGAGCAGCCTGAAGTTGGCTATTCTGATTTCTCAAATAAGTCACCTTTGTATTCATTTTCTTCACTTACTCTGATAACTCATCCATTCGCTCCGTATCTAGACCATTAGGTGGTGTTGAATTCATACTACTAGGAGGGTATCCTCTAGAACCAACAGCCCGATTCAAAACTTTTGAATTCTGCAAATATGTAGGGAAACCAGCTTGTTGTTGCGGATGGATGGGTTGATTAGCCATTTGTTGAGGACAAGAGTTCATAGGTTGAGCTTGATTTATTGGAGGACATGGATGAGGGACCAAAGGCA
This sequence comes from Sequoiadendron giganteum, assembly GCA_007115665.2. NCBI lineage: Eukaryota > Viridiplantae > Streptophyta > Pinopsida > Cupressales > Cupressaceae > Sequoiadendron > Sequoiadendron giganteum. The sequence continues at coordinate 134,895,534 of CM021110.1, read as the reverse complement.
ATGAAGGTATTGGATTCATTATGGGAGCATGATTAGTCAAAGCCTAGTACAGAGCTTGGACTTGTCCAGGGTGAGAAATAAGTCCTAAGGAAGGCAGAGGTCCTGATAAATGTTTCCTCAAATCCGTGCTGACCTTAATAGCCTCTGCATATGCAGTGAGTAAAGTAGTTGGGGGGTTAGTCCTCCAATTAAGGAACGTGGTTGTAAGACTATCTAGGGCTTCAAAGTAAAATTCTAGAGAAGTGTCTTTGTTTCCAGCATAAGGTATCTGGATTCTGGTGTATGCTCGATGGAACCTATTATTGAATGATCTTATATGTTCATTAATCTCCCTCTTAACTCTAGTGAACTGCAGGTATAACTCATTATCACTAATGGGAATCTTAATCTTCTGCAGAAATGCAGTCTCTAGTTTGGTCCAATTATGGATGGAGGTTGCAACCAAGTGATTATACCAATAAAAGGCCTTTTCCCCAAGGGAATAAGGGAAAATTGTGCATGCAGCATCTTCATGATTAATCCCTCAGACAAGTCTGAAAAATCTGAATATTCTCCTCTATTGTCCTATTGGGATCATGGGTGTGGAACTTAGAGAAAAAATGCTTAGGATTCTTGGGCATGACATTGTAATTATTGAAAATCAATGGAGATGGATTTTTGGCAAGGAAAGCCATTGTTGGAGGTGGGGGTGCTAATGGATGATTAATGGCTGCCTGGGGCTATGCAATAGGAATTCCTTCCAAATCAGATGAGGGTGAGGATAATTGGGATGATGGAAGTGGCTAAGAGGATGATGATTCCTCTCCTTTTCTGGTCCTTCTTGAACTAGTAGGGGCTTGCAATTCTTGAAATTCCTCTTTTCCTAGAGTGAATTTGGTTCTTTTGAGCCTCTTCAGAGAAATGGCATTTAGAAAACACTTCAATTTGTTTATTCAAGGCCCTCCTTATAGCACGAATCTATTGATGGTATTTTTTGCACAACAAAAACTTAGATAGAATAAGATATCCTATCTATCTTGAAAGTTAAATCTCTATGGGAAAAGAGACAACCCCAAGGTCTCTAATGTCAGGTCTTGAAAATGCAAATAAAACAACTTAGAAATGATGTGAAAATGTTGGTAATCACAAAGGAACCTTACTACAAGAAAACATTGGACTCAAATTTATCAGATCTAGCAATAAGTTGATAATTTAAACCCTAAATTCAACTGAGATAATAAATAAATAACAAAAGATAAAGGTTTCAGAGATAATTATAAGGCTAATTCTAACCCTAAGATTGAAAATGAAAAATATAAGATGCTCAAAATGGACTGATCCCTTATAAACTACTTTTTGTTTGACCCAGATAAATCTGCAATCTTACAGGAATAGTGCAATCTTCTAAGGTGTTAAAGATTTTCAAATCATGCATATTCATTCAAGACAACCCTATTGCAATTGAAATGAACAAACATTCATAATTGAACTAATCATAGTTTTAAGTCTAGGCTAACTTTGCAAAGTAGCTAACAATCAACTAACTGTAAAATGTATGGACTAGAGATCGCTGCAAACATTTCAAACATGAAACCCTAAGCATCACCAAACCATCTAACCACAAACTTAATAAAATTTAAAGATAGAATAAAAGGAACCATGCCAAATAAAACTCAACACAAGAGAGATACCAAATCACAATATCCTTTCTTATATTAAATCATGCAAAGTGGCAACAATTCTAGTCTTCTATTGCAACACTTTCTTGAAGATAAACCCTAATTACAATTCACTCAAATATGAAAACTTCTAACTTCTCTACTATCTTATTCTATATGCTCCTCTATCTATGTTACAAATGAGGCATCATGCTCAATTAATAGAGAACCCCCCAAGATAGATCGGCCCAAATAAGGGTTTACAATAATAAACACCATACAATAGGTCAGCCCAAAAGATATTGAAAAATCACATGAAATGTGCAATTGCACCAATTTCATCCAAGTCGGTCTGGGTTTCCAAAGAACTTGATCCAATGCATGCAAAGGAGGAGGATAAATAATGGGAAGCACAAATTCTAATGTATCCCTATATAAATACTTCCCATCCTTGTCTTTAGCATGCTCCACTTCACCATGCACTACCAACAATACTCTATTCAATTCGGCAATAGGTGGCATAGGTAAAACCCTAACTTTCCTCTCAAGAGACTTGATGTTATCTCTTTCTTTCCTTATTGTACCATCCCAATCAGCCCTATTTGTTAGGTACCTATCAATAACTGCAATATAGGTTGCAACATCCTCTAGTTGATGCTCTGTAACTGGACCCTCATTGATTGGAGAGTAGATATCTCTCCACCATTTTCTTAGTTGTTCCAAACTGAGATATTTTTGAGCGAACTTCTTTCTCCCTATTATGATTTCAAAGAATGAGATAGACCTGTCATAAATGCCAATCAAGGTATCCTCAATCTACTTCCCTTGTTTGTGTGTCTTCTTCAAGGCCCTTTGCCTCATCTGCAAGATCTCAAACCATTCCCAAGGCTCTGAAACCCTTAGGAAAGGAAGAATCCCACTCTTCACTATCTGATCCTCAGTGTATTCCATAATGGTCTTTATTTTCTGTAGCAAGAGATTTGCATCCTCCCTATCCTAGGCTAGCACAGTCTTTAGCCAATCCACTAACCTTGTGGCATCCCCTGTAGTTGATAAGATGTCCTTGATGGCACCATCTCCTTTGGTCTAAACTCCCTGCAACAAACTAACTATGGCATGTGTAGTGCCTTTCATCTTTTCAAGCTCGGAGATTATCTCTTGAAGCAAGAAAACTGTAGCAGAGGAGGAAGAGATAATGCACTACAAGGGTTTCATCAACTCCTACAAGTAACTCTTTAATTTATCATTCTCCTTCTCCAACTCATTCTTGGTTTGCACCTCCTTCCTAAATCATCCAAGGATTACAGCACTGAATCCTTCATACTCCTCAATATCTTCCATAGATGCATGCCCTAAATCAATGATCTGCACATGATAGTCTTTTGCAGTCACCTCATTTCTATCTTTATCAGGAGTAGGGGTAGCAATATGGGCCACCCTGTTGTTTGATCCATCTCTCTCAATCCTAGAGATGACCCTAGATTTCTTATTTATCTTACCTCTCCCAATGTTAGCCATTAGGTTAGTCCAATTGTGAGGAGTTTCCTCCATTATTACCAATTTTTAGTTCCTTATTTAGCCAGCCTGGAACAATGGACTCTGTCTGCACTTTATCCTGAATATCTTGTTCCTGTCAAACACTAGGTGCATCCTTCTGAATGCTTAGATATGTAGGGATATCCATAGTTGAATACTCCTTATCCTGAGATTGGTCCTTCCCTTTGTCCTATGCTGGTGAAGGAATCTTAACTGGTATCTCCTCCTTTTGAGGGGATTTTTCCCCATGTACCTCTAGAGGTGAATCTGAATAGGCCTTTAAAGGAGACTACACTACCTTGTCAATTTATGCCTCTGCATTATAAAGATCCCCCTCCTAGAACTCTTCTTCTCCCAAGTCCTTAGGATCTTCATCCTTCTTTGGCTCTTCTGGAACATTGCTAGTCTCTGGAGGAAGGGGAATGTCCTCCTATTGAGTGATAGGAGCTGTCATAGGAACACTTCCTTCTGTTGTAGCATCTTTTGGGGAAGGACTCCTTGACCTCCTCATGTATACCTGTGTTTTCTCCCCTAAACTTTCTACCTCTATCATAGGTGGCTCAACTGCCCTTTGTGTCTTGGAAGTTTCTTTCTCCTTTTATGACAACTTCAGAAGTCTTCTTTTATTGGACAAATGAGTAGTGGTATCTACCTCTTCCTTTTCTTCTTCATCCTTTTCAGCCCCTTTTTTCCTTGAAACATGTCTTTTCTTTTTGGAAATGGGTTTTCTTTGTTTACCTACCTCTGCTACCTCATTATTTTGAACATCCCTAACCTTGAATTTGAAGGGGGAGTCCACCTTGGCCTTACCCTTGGGATCCTGCTCATATGATTCCTTAGAAGTAGAATGAGAGTCCAAGTCTCCCATTAAATCATAGGTGCATTGCACACCTTCACTTTCCAATTCTAACATTTTGTGCTTAAGCCATATTTTGGTGTATTTGATCACTGGAGTCATAATCTACTCCAAATCTATCTCTTCCTCTTCCAACCAGTCAATCTCTCCAACTGGCTTGTCCTTTATAGCTTCAAAGATGTGGCCCTAAATCAAATTCCCATCTTTGCCAACCTGATCAAGGATTTCCTTTATATTATATAATCTCACCAAGTCCACTAGCAGCCTAGAGAATTTCTTTTTTCTAACATCAAACTCATCACCAAGGTTAGCCCAATAGTCTTCAATATTGTCCTTGTGACTATATTCTCTATTGACCTTCTTTTGTTTCTCACTGGTGATATCAAAACTTGCCCTCTTGGAATGGAAGGAGAGACAAAAAGTACTCATCTCCTCCTCAGAATCATGGGTTGACTGGATGGAAGGGCATACCTCATTTGTGCCTATCCTCAATGGGAAGTCATTGCCAAACCCTATTTTATGTTTATCCCCTTTCATAATCACATCAAAATCACATATTTTCCTTGTGACCTCCAGCAATATGAGATGGTCAGTTGGGTACCTTGGAATTCTATAGGGAGCTCTTTAACAACCATCAATTCTTATGTAAGAGAAGGTAGGTAACTGAATGAACCAGGCCCCAAACCTTCTGATCAACTCTTTGGCCATGTCTAAAATTCTAACATGTTCAGCACCCTACAGCAACCTAGTAATATACATGGTGAAGTCATCATTCACCCTTCTATAGCTTCCTCCTCCCAGATGAAGTTGTGGATACAACTCATAGATTGCATCTTTCCCAAATATACCTCTAGTACTCAACCCCTTGTATGGGTGAAATCTTGCAAGTGCATACACCAAGTAAGAATTCATGGTGAAGGTCTTTGTTTGTAAAACATTGCACATTTGTTCATGGATCACTACACTTATAGCACCTTCCCATTAGTAATCTACACCCTGTTCCATTTGAGCAATAACATTAAACATCCAACTCTCAAATACCCCTGCACTCTTCAATCCTACCAGCCTGTTTAGGAGGGTGATGACATCATAGTATTCCCTCCTAAATTTAAGTTTGGCTAGTTGTTAAGGCAACTTGGTCAAGTGAGACTTGGGCTTCTCCAACAAAGATTTGATTACCTGTTGGGACTTAACAACATTCTCTTCGTAGTAATTTTTGGCTGCATCCATATCAAAGGCCACCACATGTGACCTATCAGGCATATGAAAAGTTTGAGCAATGGACACCGGGTCGAATTCTCCAACAACCCTTCCCTGAGGACCAATTATTCTTTGTGTTCCCCTATTATAATTTCTGGCACACTCAAGTACCAGCTCATAGCACTGTACTATAGAGGGGAATCTAGCCACATGTGCTAACCCAGACTCCAATGTTCTTTCGGCCAACAAAGGGAGGTTATGCGCTACCATTCCTACCTTGAATTGTTCATACTTCCACATTCCCACATTGGTATCAGTGATCCCTGACCAGATGGATGTTAGCTTGCTTTCAAGAATCCTACTTGTTATATCCATCTTCACTCTTTCTACCTTGGAGATAACAGAACTTTCAGCACTTGGATCCATTGCCTTTCCCTTACCTTTACCAGCAACAGTTTGACCTGACCCTGCCTGCAAACAAGTAAAGACAACAAAATAAGATCCAAGATAAACAATAAGTGTCAGAAATCAATTATTTCAAAGTTTGAGATTTAGTCCCCTAGGCGGAATCCAAACTGGAGAGGAACTCCAAGGAAATCTAGACTAGGTGGAATCCAGTGAAATAGGCATACAAACAACCATGCAATCATTTCAATCAATCAATTTAATCAAGGAATATCTTGACACAACTTAGCATAAGTTCATTTGATCATTTAAATGCATCATCATCAAGAAAATCTTCATATAACCATCACATTCTTCATTCCCACAAAACTTCAAAAAAATCTGCCTTGGATGGACATCTCCAAGAATGACAACAGTTTCAACAATCTAAGAAAATGAAGGAAGTGTAGACATATGGGAAAATCCTGAGGGTGTGGATTCTATCCAAGTTAATACAATTTTACCATTAAAGCACAATTTTGGGAGAACGACCAAGCAATGGACCCCAAGGAAATCCAAAGGAAGCAAAAATCCACGAAACAAGTAAAACTCTAGATTAAAGGAAAATTATGAAGAACAAAGAGGAAACAAGAAAACTCAAGGAATTCTAGCAAAGACGAAATTGTACGAAGACACCAAAAAACCAAACACCTACGTTTCTCTTGCCCTCACTCGAATAGATCGAACGATCATGGACTATGAACCTGGAGCTCAACAATGCCTTGACCTAAACCTCCAATGGATCAAACTTGAATTTAGAAACACCTCTCAGCAAATTAAGAAGGATTGGCAATACCCTAGGTCGAAAACCCTAAACCTTCTACCTTGAAAGCACAAAACAACTCGAGCATAACGTGTTTGCAAGATGATAGAAATTTCATGGAAAATGAAAGCAATCTATCTGAGACAACAACAAAAGGCAAGCCCAAAATAAACACCCATAAATGGCACCCGAAAAGAATGGGAAATTCCCTAGCATAACAAATGTAAAATGCCAAACTGGCAAAGCATGAACCCCAAAAATGCCTAGGAAGCATGCACATTCAGTAAGAACATATCAATGAATAACATAAAGGCATCCACATAGAATCAATCCAAATCAAAAAGAGAAAGAGAGCAGTCACATACCATGAGAATAGGGGAAACAAGCCCAAGGAAGTTGGAAATATACCCCAAGTACGAGCAAAACATGAAAGATGCCCAGGAAATCCAAATGCACAATCTAGCAACACACCTCAAGCTCAAGCACTCCAAACTCAAATGGCAAATCGTTTCCCATAAACCAATATAACACTACCCAAGAAGTCGTACAATCACCATTAATGTGATCGACAAGACAACCTAGACCAAACCCAGGAATCCGACGGAGCAATGGACTTCAGAAAAATCTGGACATGATGGATTTCTACGGACGATCAAAATCTTCAGACTCCAAAAAAAAGGCAACTATTACCAAGCTCCAATAGGAAACCAGGAAAGTCCACCCAGGGTAGATTTTCCTGAAAACAAAGAAAAACCCGAAATGAACCCAAAACTTAAGGTTTTCAATATAAATCACAAATGGATCATTCCAACAAGCAAGAAAAATATCAAATCACATGCCCAAGCAAGAAAAACTCCAAAAGGAAAGGCCAAGATGCCAAAAGCGAAAAAACCAAAAGAACACATAGGAGGGTCCCTACTTTCAGTGGAGAGTGTGTGCAAAAAACTGCACAACAAGTCCTTTTAGGTTTTTCAAAATAAAATCATAAGTCAAACATGGTTGCATTAGCCAAATAATTCGGGCATAGTCACACTTGACACAAAACAAGCATTTGAAACGTCAACATCAACATTGGTCAAAATTAGACAACATAAGCCAATCAATCATACAATCAAAATCAATCAACTTGCTAAAACATTAGCCAATATGTCGATCTCATCACCTTTTGGTCCTCTTCAAGATGTGTCCTTCTTGGATTCGGACCTCGTCAAAATTTCATTTTCCTTTTTAGGATATGTCCTTCCTGACCTTAGGCATCGTCAAACCGTCAAAACCATCAAAACTGTCAAACTATCAAACAATTAATCTTCAACAAACAAACATTGGAAACACAATTAAATGGTTGTTAATTTTTGGCTATTTTGTCTTATCTTTCTATTGAATTGTCTTTTTTGCATGTTACCAGCTACCTCGAGGATGTCCCATGAAGGATTTAGAGGTGCAATGATGTCTCATGACCTATTATATTTCCTTTGACTGATATCTGTGGATTGTCTTGACAGAAAGACTGGGGCAAATTGGCCTCTAGTATGAGTTAGGACATTCCTTGTCTGTGATTGTCTATTTTGCACACCTTGGTCTATGTCATACCCTGGTGTTTGTTGTCCATTTGTGTCATTTTTCTTTCCCAATGATGATTCGAGCAAAACTTATTAGTACTCTAGAAAACATTGAAGGATTCTAACATGCATTTCTTTTTCCACATTAACTTGTATCTACTTCCCCATATTGACATCCATGTCTTCTAGCCTAACATTCATCTTTTTCTCTCTAATATTTCTTCTAGTCCACATCATTATCATCCTTATCTATCTTTCCTATATACTTTTGTCTTTCATCTTCTAGTCTTTCTAATCCATTTTGAGAGCCCACTCGTATTCTCAGAACCCAACTATCCTCTCAAGGGGGCATACCACTACGTCCTGATCATTCTTCCCCATCCTATTTTGCACTGGGGCATATTTTGGACTTGTTTTCTTTGCCATAACCTGATAAACTGCATTATGACAAAGAGGGGCAAATGTAGACACATAAAAATGACCTAGGCCTCCAAGCACTATTTTACCACTTTTCATCCTAGCATAAAAAAAGACATTTTAATTATGTTTCTAACTCACATTCGACTATTAATAAAATAATTCATAATTATTTAATTAATTTGTCTTTTTATTCTTCATGATTATTAAATAAATAAATCTTATTTATTTATTTAATGGGTCACTAATTATCTAAAGTCTTCTCATAATTAAATAAAGTTCTCAATTTATTTAATTAATCTTTGTCATTAATGTCCTCTTGATTATTAAATAAATATATTTAAATTTATTTATTTGATATGTCACTAATTCCCAAATACTCTTTTAATTAAATATATTTAATAATTTATTTAAATAATTAATCACCTCTTCTAAATTAAATAATTATTTCTAATTATTTAATTGTCTTATTTGACGTTTCCCTCATTTTAAATAAAACAATTTATTTTAAAATGGCTTCACATGGTTAACTGCTTCTTCTTTCAGTAAATAATCTTAAATCAATTATTTACTATCTCACTAAATCCATATTTTGAATTAATTTTAATTCAAAATGGTAATATTCTTCTACAAATCAAGTAACTGCTAAAATTACTAATTTTCTAAATCTCATCTTCTTGTTCAAACATTATCTTCTTGATTTTACTAATTTTCATCTCACTATCACATTTATTCTCCATCCTTGATTTCATTTCTTAAATTAAATCTTGTGCACTCATTTGGGAATTTTACCCTAACCCTAATTGAGAGTCGTCATTTTGAATCTTGACTATTGATTCTAGGGTATTCTTCAATCTCTCATCTCATCCATCCATCCAAAATTGCATTTTCTATAAAATGTCAATTTTGTTCTCATTTCGACATCTCTTAATATTTTGGAATCTTGTTCTCTTGAATCTATTATTTTCTTAATCTTAATCTCTTTCATTTTCATTTAATTACTTGCATTTAGAATTTCATTTATTTTGCATAGTTTATAGTAAATCCTTCAAAACTTTTCTTAGGGCTAGGCTATATAGTAGAGTTTTCTCATCACAATCTAAGGGCACACATCATCACAGGAAGCTAGAAGGTGCAATGGAAGTCAGCCATGGAGGAAGAAGGATTGGGTGAGATCATTTCATTTATTTCTTTTTCATTTCCTTCGTATTTCATTATTTATTGTGGATTGATATAATATGCATGTGTTGCTAACCATCTAATCTTGCAGGAAAATCCACAATCACAATAGTGTCTTGGATGTTTGGATAAAGGGTTGTATTTACCTTCCATGATTTGTTGTTACTTTTCCATGTAGGTTGCAGCATTGAGTTCCTGAATTAGTGAATCATGAACGAATTGAAAGGGCTAAGTTTCTAGTCAGGTTTATGTTGTGCTACAATCAATTTTATGATGGTGAATCTATTTTTGAGTTTGACAAAGAGTTGAAGCCAAGTTATAATGTTTTGTGGAAATATGAAATCAAGTGAAATTGAAGGATTTTGATGAAAAGATGATTGAGTTTGTTGGTTGATCTTCTTAAATTTAAGTTAGGGTCAGAAGTACCCTTATGATTTTTGAATCCTAGTAGATTCTCTGCATCAAATTTTAAATGTAATTGGCAAGTGTATATAATTGTGTAATTTAAAATGTTCATTGACAACCTAAGGTTGTAATGAAAAACAAACAATGATCAACATGGAATATGAAAAATTAAAAAAATGAAAGCAAGACATAATAGAGTGAAAGAAAATGTGTAAAGACTTCACATACCTTAAAAATCAAACTTTAAAATGGAGGAGTTCAACCCAATTATGTAGCCTTAGCTTCTTCTTTCTTCAAACTCCTCAACAATTTGAATTTTTCAAAATATTGTTCCCCTCCAAAATTCAATTGGATATCAGTTTTCAATGGAATTCAAACTTGAATTGATATTATATGTATTTCAACATGAAAACTCTGCTATTTCAGGCAAAGGTGGTAGAAAGATCATGGAAAAGGTGGTGGAATGTGAAAAACATGCTTGCACACTTCACAACATCATCAAAAAGATACTTTTGTCATAGCACATGCAGAACCAAGAGAATATGCAGAATGTGGGCCTTGATATCACAGGTATATTGAGTTTTTTTACTGTTTTTAGTGGAAGACAAAATGCACTCACATTATAATGTGAGCTCATTATTTCTTGTGAAAACAGTCATATCTCTACTTCTTCAAAATGTGCTCGTGTTATATTAAATATGGTTTTTTTAATAGATTTATTTTCTCCCTTTTTTTCTATACCCTCTATCTTAATTCTATATCTCTCCCTTGTACCCTTATAGTAGAGGAAATAGAGGTGAGTGTGTGTGTGTATGGTTGAGAGAAAGAGAGTGGGAGAAAGAGAGGGTGGGAGAGAGGGAGAAAGAGAGAGTGGGAGAGAGAGAGAGAGAGAGAAAGAGAGAGAGAGTGGGAGAGATGGAGATAGAGAGGGAGGGAGAGAGTGAGGGAGAGAGAGGGGGAGCGGGAGAAATAGAGAGTGGGAGAAAGAGATACTGGGAGAAAGAGATACTAGGAGAGAGTGGGAGAGGGAGAGAGGGGAGTGGGAGAGGGAGAAAGAGAGAGTGGGAGAGAGGGGAGGGGAGAGGGAGAAGGGGAGAAAAGAGTGGGAGAAAGTGGGAGAGTGGAAGAGAGGAGAGTGGGAGAGAGATAGAGGGTAGAGGGTTAAGAGTTAGAGGGAGAGAGAGGAAGAGGGAGAGAAAGAGGGAGAGAGAGGGAGGGAGAGGGAGAGTGGGAGAAATAGATAGTGGAAGAGATGGAGATAGAGAGGGAGAGAGAGAGGGGGAGAGTGGGAGAAAGAGAGAGTGGGAGAGATTGGGAGAGAGAGAAAGAGTGAGATTAGGAGAGTGGGGGGAGAGGGAGAGTAGGAGAGAAATAGAGGGTAGAGGGTTAAGAGTTAATGGTTTAAGAATTAAGGGTTTAAAGGGTTAAGGGTTAAGGGTTTAAAGGTTAAAAAGGTTAAGGGTTAAAGGTTTAAGGGTTAAGGGTTTAAAGGGTTAAGGGTTAAGGATAGAGGGGAGAGAGGGAGTGGGAGAGAGATAGAGGGTAGAGGTTTAAAGGGTTAAGGATTAAGGATAGAGGGAGTGGGAGAGAGATAGAGGGTAGAGGGTTAAGAGTTGAGGGTATAAGGGTTAAGGGTTTAAAGGGCTAAGGGTTAAGGGTTTTAAGGGTTAAGGGTTTAAAGGGTTAAGGTTTAAGGATAGAGGGGAGAGAGAGGGGGAAAGGGAGAGAGATAGAGGGTAGAGGGTTAAGGCTATGTTTATGGTTATGGGCTTCAGCACATGGCTTGAGGTTAAGGGTTGAAAGGGTTTTAAAGGGTTAAGGGTTAAGTTTAAGGGTTAAGGATTTAAAGGGTTAAGGGTTAATTGTTTAAGGGTTGAGGGTTTAAATGGTTAATGGTTAAGGGTTTAAGGGTTAAGGGTTTAAAGGGTTAAGGATAAAGGGGAGAGAGAGGGACTAAGAGAGAGATAGAGGGTAGAGGGTTAAGAGTTAAGGGTTTAAGGGTTAAGGGTTTAAAGGGTTAAGGGTTAAGGGTTTAAAGGTTAAGGGTTAAGGGTTTAAAGGTTAAGGGTTTAAGGGGTTAAGGATAGAGGGGAGAGAGAGGGACTAGGAGAGAGATAGAGAGTGGAGGGTTAAGAGTTAAGGGTTTAAGGGTTAAGATTTTAAAGGGTTAAGGGTTTAAGGGTTAAGGTTTTAAAGGGTTAAGGGTTAAGGAGAGAGGGGAGAGAGATAAGAGAGAGAGAGAGAGAGTGGGAGAGAGGGAGGGGGAGTGAGAGTGAGAGAAAGAGAGAGAGGAAGTGATTGAAAAATAAGAGAGAGACCTAAGAGAGGGAGAGGGGGTAGGAGGGAGTGATTAAACCCTCAACCCTCAACCCCTATACACTCTTAATCTCTCAACCCTTAACCCTTAAACCCTAATCCATCAACCCCTATACCCTCTTAATCCCTCAACCCCTATACCCTCAACCCTTAAACCCTAATCCCTCAACCCCTATACCCTTTTAATCCCTCAACACTCAACCCTCAACCCTTAAACCCTAATCCCTCAACCCCTATACCCTCTTAATCCCTCAACCCTCAACCCTCAACCCTCAACCCCTATACCCTCTTAATCTCTCAACCCTCAACCCTTAAACCCTAATCCCTCAACACCTATAACCTCTTAATCCCTCAACCCTCAACCCTTAAACCCTACTCCCTCAACCCCTATGCCCTCTTAATCCTTCAACCCTCAACCCTTAAACCCTAATCCCTCTACCCCTATACCCTCTTAATCCCTCAACCCTTAAACCCTATTCCCTCAACCCATATACCCTCTACCCTATACATTGGACTTAAAACCCTAATCCCATAACCCTATACCTTCAATCCTTAACCCTCAACCTTAACACCTCAACCCTTAAACCCTCTACCCTATAACCTCTTAATCTGTCAACCCTCAACCCTCAACCCTTAAACCCTAATCCCTCAACCCCTATACCCTCTTAATCCCTCAACCCTCATTCCTTAAACCTTAATCACTAAACCCCTATACCCTCTTAATCTCTCAACCCTTAAACCTTATTCCTTCAACCCCTTTACCCTCTACCCTATACATTGGACCCTCAACCCTAATCCCCTAACTCTATACCTTCAATCCTTAATCCTCAACCTTAAAACCTCAACCCTTAAACCCTCTACCCTCTACCCTCTACCCTCTACCCTCTACCCTCTACCCTATAACCTCTTAATCCCTCAACCCTAAACTCTCAACCCTTAAACCCTAACCTTTAAACCCTCTACCCTCTACCCTCTACCCTCTACCCTATAACCTCTTAATCCCTCAACCCTAAACCCTCAACCCTTAAACCCTAACCTTTAAACCCTCTACCCTCAACCCTAATCCCCCAACCCTTAAGCCCACTTAGAAAACTCTCTACCCTAATCCCTCAACCCCTATACCCTCTACCATATACATTGGACCCTCAACCCTAATCCCCCAACCCTATACCATCAATCCTCTACCATCAGCCCTAAACCCTAAACCCTCTACCCTCTACCATATGCCCTATAAACCCTTAAACACTCAACCCTGAACCCTAAACCCTAAACCCTCATTCTTTAAACCCTCTACCCTCTACCCTCTACCCTCTACCCTCAATCATCTACCCTCTACCCTCTACCCTCAATCGTCTACCCTCTACCCTCAACCCTAATACCTCAACCCTTAACCCACTTAGTAAAATCTCTACCCTAATCCCTCAACCACTATACCCTCTACCATGTACATTGGACCCTAAAACCTAATCCCCCCAACCCTATACCCTTAATCGTCCACCCTCAACCCTCAACCCTTAAACCCTCTACCCTCTGCCCTATACATTAAATACCCAACCCTCAATTCTCAACCCTCAACCCTTAATCCCTCAATCCTCAACCATCAACCCCGATACCCTCTACCCTATACATTGGACTCTTAACCCCCATCTTGTAACCATATGTACCAACAACCCTAATCCATAAACACTATACCCTCAACCCAATACCCTAATCCCTCAACTCTACAAGTCATCAACCCTATACCCTCTATTCTCAACCCTCTACCCTATACATTGGATCCTCAACCCTCATATATCTATATCTCTCCCTCCTCTTATCTCCTCTCTATCTATCCATCCCTCCCTCTATACCCTAATCCATCAACCCTAAACCCTAAACCCTTAAACACTCATCCCTAAACTGTCAACCCTTAACCCTTAAAACCTAAATGCTTAAACTCTCTACCCTAAACCCTAATCCCTCAACCCTTACACCCTTAAATCCAAGAAAAATCTCTACCCTAATCCCTAAACCCTCAACCCTTAAACCCTAATCCCTCAACCCCTATAACCTCTACCATATGCATTGGACCCTCAACCCTAATCCCTCGACCCTATACCCTATACCCTCAATCTTCAACCCTCAACCTTAAACCCTCAATCCTCAACCCTCAACCCTCAACCCTTAAAACCTCAATCCTCGACCCTCAAACCTCAACCCTTAAACCCTAAATCCTCTACCCTCTACCCTATACATTAAACCCTCAACCCTCAATTCTCAACCCTCAACCCTTAATCCATTAAACCCTAAACCCTCAACCCCTATACCCTCTACCTTTTACATTGGACCCTAAACCTAATCCTTCAATCATATACCCTCAAACCTATACCCTAAACCCTCTACCCTCTACCCTAAACCGTTAAACCTAAACCCTTCAACCATAAACCCTTAAACCTTCTACCCTATACCCTCAACCCAATACCCTCTACTATCGACCCTATTCCCTCAATCCTCAACCCTTAAACCCTAATACCATAGAAACCCTCAACCCTATAGGTCCTCCACCCTTAACCCTCAACCCCTATCACTTTCTCTCTATCTCTACATCTCACCTCTCCCTCCCTCCCTCTCTCCTACCCTCTCTAATTGTCTATATCTATCCTCTCCCTCTTTCTACATACCTCTCGTTCAATCAATCCCTACCACCCTCTCTCGCTCCCTCTATCCATCTCTCTCTATGTCCCTCCCATTCTCTCCCACTCTCTTCCACTCCCTCTCTCTCATGTCTCTCCCTCCCACCCTCTCTCTCTCTCAAGTATCTCCCTCTAGAAACCTACCTAGGTAACTCTCTCTATGTCTCTCTCCCCTTTCTCTATCTATCCCTCCTACCCTAGACCTAGATAAGTCCCACTCAATCCACCTGCCTCTTTCTCTACCTCTATCGGGTCACTCCCTCCCACACCCTCTCCCTCTCTCAGGTCTCTCACTCACAATCCCTCTCTCTCCCACTCCCTCTCACTACCTATCTCTCAATTCTCTCCCTCTCACCCCCTCACACTCTCAAGTCTATCCCTTTGGCACCCTACCTACATAACTCTTTATTTCTCTATCTCTCTCTCCCCTCTCCCTCTCTCCCTCTCTCCCACCCTCTATCCCTCCCACCCTACCTATATAATTACCTCTCACTCCAACCCCTTCTCTCCCACTCCCTCTCTCTTAAACTCTCACTTCCACCCCCTCTCCCTCTCTCCAGACTCTCTCTCTCTCTTAAAATTATCCCTCCCTCTAAAGAAATACATAAATACATACATACTTACATACATAAAAGCATAATACATATGTACATAAAATCCTACATCCATACAATCCTACATACATACATGTCTATATACAATCTTACATACTGTAAGAGAGAGGGACCAACCACTGCAAGGCCCCAGGTCACAAAATTCCAAGAGGGGAAAGGCTTCCCTAACCTACCTCAGTTCAAAGGAAGGTTAGGATGAAAAGGATGAGAATAATGAGGATTGTGTGTCCTTTGATCACTCTGCAATCCTAGGAGTTGAAAGACCAAACGAGTCACTTTTCTAGAGTCAACTCTGCATCTCAATCAACTCTTTGTCTGAGGACAGAAGCGTGGCTCTAGGATGATAGTGTGGCGTGCTGACCTCTCGCAAGTGAGCCGGTGTCTGCACGGCCAGAGGACTAGAAAGGATCGATAATCAAGTCTAATAGTTTTGGTAAGTAAAGAACAAGGTTAAGAAGAGAGAAAAGTAAATTTGGAAGTGATAAAAGAGGTATATTACTGAGAGGGTGATGAAGATGATCTCATAGAATATCCTTCTCACCAACTTGTTTCAATCTCTCCACCTACACACAATAAAGGGAGAAATTGTTGGGGTTGTATAGGGGCCTCCCTCAGTCAGACCCCTGTCTTAGTGTTTCCACCTCCATGGACAACCAAGTATGGAATGATAGAAATAATGACGAAGAAGGGAAATACAAGCTAGGTATGCAAGAAACACTACAAAATAGTAAGTGCTTACCCAACCAAATACGATAGAGGAGATGAGAGGAGATTTACCACCTCCATCCAAAGTGCTCAAGGCTTGTGGAGGAGAGAACAAGAGGGACTCAAGCCTCTGTTGCCATGGTGTATGTCTTGTTCTCACACTATCAGAGTGATGAAGTAGTGAGTTGATGCAATGGATTGAAGGTTGTTGCTACAAAGCTTGAAAATGGGTGAATGGAAATTGAGAGAGTGCTCAAGTTGATCTTACAAATATTTTGCTGAGATTCAAAAAGATTGAAATCGATGGAATGGTCAAGAATATGAAGAAGAAGGTGAAAAATGGCCATATACGGGTCGGCCAGCTAAAGAGGGGTGTTACACTTCAAATTCCAATCAAAATTGTAACGTCTTTGCGGTCTCCACCCATAGGAATCTTCCAGGGATGTAAGCACATTGTGCAGATGTCTACGCATTGTGCGAATGTCTACACGTCGTGCGAGCATCCCTGAGAGAGATGCCCCCACCGACATGAATTAGGGGTTGAAATTCACACTCATACATTTTTCCCCCACTTTAGCAAGCATGAGTAATGATGAATGCTTTGGTAAAGTAGAGTGGTAAGAAAGTAACAGAGTAAGAGATGTATACCTGAACTGACACGAATGCAGAGCATAGTTTGGAAAACTCAGAAGTGTAGGAGAGGACTTCATAATTCTACAGAACTACAAATCTGAAGTATGAAGATGCCTCATAGGCTCATAGTCCTGCAAGGGGGGTTATCCTTCAAGAAATTCAACATGAAGGAAACTAGGAAAGGCACCTTACATCCCCATAGGCCTGTGAGGAAGGTATCCCCCAAGAACTCTCACATGAGGAAGACTGAGTAAAGGGGACTCCACAGAGTCAGAGATGGTGACATGTTTACCCACATATAGAAGACATCAGGAAGTGGTCATGCAAGCCAATGAACAAATAGTCACACAAACCATTGCTAAGTTGTAAGACTTTCAAATGGGTCCCTTGGGAACCCTTCAAAAGGAAGGAGGGTCCAATCAAGGGACGCATTTTTTGAAAGGTAAAGTCTAGTCAGGTTGCCCCCAAGGTAGACATAAGGATGTAAATTAGGTCTACTCAGGCTATCCTCAGACTAGATGCAAAGATGTGAAACTGATCTAGTCAGGCTACCCCTAAGCTAGATGCCATAGAACTTGTTGAAAGCTTTCGAAGGGATCCCTTGGGAACCCGGCATGAAAAAGAGGGGTCCACCCAAGGGACACACTGTTCAAAATCTCAACATCTTCTTTCATGAACTGATTCATCGCCAAGAACTCCTTTCAAAATATGTTCACTTCATCAATGAATTCGAAAGGAAGGATATGCCCACATGAGGGGAAGACTAAGACCATTCCTACTTTAGAGGATGTTTTATAAATCCTTTCTTTATGAAGCCATGATGAAGGAAACACGTTTCGTTAGGGTTTAAATTCCAAAATATAGATCAAAAGAAGTGTGTGAAGGGTCTTTGAGAAAATATTTGTTCAACATTGAATGTGTTTTTGAAAGATCATGAAATGTAGAAATAACATTGTCACACATGAGAGGGACAACTCAAGCAAAGAAGAGAGAAAGATAAGGAAAAAAGAAAAGGAAAAGAGATCATGCATAGAGGGCACAGGGGGATATGGTTTCATGGGGTCAGATCTGCCTCTATTTGTATATAGTAGGTAACCATGGTAAGAGGCGAAAGATCATAAATCCCCAACCAGATCAGGAAGAATGCACAAAAGACAAAGTAAAAATAAAAAAATTGGGTCAACATGGAAGGAGACCTAAATGCTCCTGACCCTTTGCATCTTCCCCAATTTATCGAAAATGAATCACAAACATGGAAGAATAGAGATACATATAGAGGAAGGTTTACAACATAAAAACCACACCTATTTCTAAGCACCAATGGGGTGATGAGGGTCATCTAGGCACATATAGCATGATCACATGGGAACACATCACAACACACACACACGTAATATAAAGATCAAGAAGAGGGTATCCCCCTAACACTGATCGACCAAGAGGTCATCAAATTACCACTCTAGATCATCGAAAGGGGAAGGATGACAAGCCTGTAATGGTGTAATGTTAAGGGAGGAGATTCTAATCCTCCTACAACAAGGGCCAAGGCAGAGGGCCCAGTGAGGTCTTCGTCACTCAGTTCTTGTGAGTCCAAGGTCAATGACCTCGTGAAGATCATTGATAGGGTCAAGACTTCATCCACCAAGTTAAACATGAACTTGAGGGGAGTGCCATGTTTTACCTCGTTGAACGAAGGAGTTTGCACCTGAGGTTCACTGCAAGGCTCATTGAGTGATTCGAGAGCAGTGAAAAACTCGAGGGAGGCTGGGACTGGTTCCATCACTAGGACAGAACAAGTCAACCTGGGGCCACCTTTCAAGGAGGTGGGCTCTTCTTATGCCCTCCATCACTGGAGGGGCCACACTCTACCTTATTCTTCATTGGAGGAGGTGAACTCCCCATAGACGAAGCGAGATGGGTGGAAGGAGAGGAGGAAAGAATCATAGTGGACACAAACAAAGTATTCACCATGTCCACAACCTTTGGGAAGGGCAAGACATATGGAACAAAATTCAGCAAAGGCGGCTCTACCGAAGGTGCAATGAACACTTGCACCCTTTCAAGAGCATGTGCACTCACAGTGGGAGCCGAAAGGGATTCATAGATAGGAGGAGGGAAGGAGGAGGACATAGTAGGAGGTGCAGTCTTCTCCTCCCCCTTCTTTTTTAAGGAGGCTTGCTCGACTAGGAGAGCCTTTCACAAACGCTTGCGTTCACATGTAAGGTAGTTTCTATGACTCTTTGATTCAAAATTTGGGGTTTGCAAAGGGATAGAAAGATCCTGCTCAGCCATGTGAGTGTCCACCACATTTTTTTCCATTGGAAGGGCAGACTCCTAGATGGGAGAAGAAGGAAAAAGTTTAGAAATGGTGGGAGGAGTTGACCCTAGTGCCTCGGTGGTGGGCCTCTTCCCATTCACTTTTTTAGGTACAGGAACAATAGGAAGTCATGAAGGAGACAACGAGGACTCTCCATGAGAGGATTTCTGTCTAGCATACCGGATGAGCCTAGGCTCCATGGGTAAGATAGGAAGCTCAAATGCAAGATGCTTAGCCTTTCACCAAGCGGGTACCACAAGATTCTGAAGGGCGAAAATAGGTGGTACCTCAGCAAAGCGAGAGGAAGAATCACTTTGGACAGGGGAAGAGGACGAAGGATGACCTCGGGATCACTTATCTCCTTCCCTTCTACACGCCTTGGCGATGTCACTATCATCCTTTAAGGAAGCTCTATGTGAGATAGCATAAGGCGAAGAAGGGTATCTCAGTTTTTTCCTGGCACGCCCCTTCTTATATTTTTGGTATGTGTGATGCAAGAGATCCTTCCTAGGTGGGCAAGGACCAAGGGAGGCAGGCCAAAATTAATCCAAGGTATAGCTACCATGTGCAACTGGTAGTCTATAACCAGTGTCATGGACAACGTGTACCAATCCTCCATGAACAAATTTTAGAAATATGTGTATGATCGAGGGAACTGCATTCATAGCTACTAGCTAGAGGATTCCTAGCTTCACTCTGAAGAGTTCAGACCCTGGGATGATGTCAAACTTAAGGCTTACAAATTTAGGTCCAACAAGGACCGATAGGACAATACTCCCTATAGGAGGTACGAAAAGTCCATCGTGTGTGTGGATGGTACTTTTAGGTGCATCATACCCATCCTTATGTAGGAAGTTAATTAGCATGATCTCCCCAGTTATGATATTCACTTGGGATGTCAGATCAATGAGAACACCTGCCATAGTGTTCCCATTTATCCTTGCAAGTATGTAAAGAGGAGACAGATCTCTATTAAAACCCATCGGAAAATCCTATGAAGTAAAGGTTATGCTAGTACCATTATTCATAGCCTGCACAAAGGGAATAGGTTGGTTTAAGAAAGAGGCCATCGCATACACTAACAGTACTTCTACAAAGCCTCTTGAGGTTTATGAGACAAGACAGTGACCCAATTAAGGTTTCATTACACAATACTTTTGGAACCTTCCAACTAGGCCTATTAGGGATCACAAGTTGGGTTGCAAGGAAAAATCCTCACAACACTCCTAAGATACGAGGAAAGTAACTTTTAGTATTGTAAACGGAACCAAAATGGTTCACGTCAGGTTCACCAAAAATGTAAGAGAGGGGGACCAACCACTGTAAGGCCCTAGGTCAAAAAAGGCTGCCCTAACTTACCTCAGTTCAAAGGATGGTTAGGATGAAAAGGATGAGAATGATGAGTACTATGTGTCCTTTGATCACTCTACAATCCCAAGAGTTGCAGAAAGACCAGACGAGTCACTTTTCCAAAGTCAACTCTGTGTCTCAAGTAGCTCTTTGTCTGAGGACACAAGTGTGGCTTTGGGACGACAGTGTGGCACATTGATGTCTCACAGGTGCACTGGCATCTGTGCAGCCAGAGGACTAGAAAGATAAGGTTGGAACCCATAGAAAGGACTAATATTCAAGTCTAATAGTTTTGGGAAGTAAATAACAAGGTTAAGAAGAGAGAAAAGTAAATACGAAAGTGATAAAAGAGGTATATTACTGAGAGGGTGACGAAGATGATCTTTTAGAATATCCTTCTCGCCAGCTTTTTCAAGCTCTCTCCACCTACACACAATAAAGGGGGAAATTTTGGGGGTTGTATAGGGGCATGCCTTAGTCAGACCCCCGTCTTGGTATTTCCACCTCCATGGACAACCAAGTATGGAATGATAGAAATAATGATGAAGGGAAATAGAAGCTACGTATGCAAGAAACACTACAAAATAGTAAGTGCTTACCCAACCGAATATGATAAAGGAGATGAGAGGATATTTTCCACCTCTATCCAAAGCACTCAAGGCTTGTGGAGGAGAGAATGAGAGGGACTCAAGCCTCTGTTGTCACTGTGTCTATCCTACACTCGCACTATCAAAGTGATGGAGTAGTGATTTGTTGCAATGGAGTGAAGGGTGATGCTACAAAGCTTGAAAATGGGTGAATGGAAATGGAGACAGTTCTCAAGTTGATCTTGCAAATATTTTGCTGAGATTCAAAAACTTGGGAATGGATTGAATGGTCAAGAATATGAAGGAGAAGGTGAAAAATGGCCATATTTGGGTCGGTCAGCCAAAGAGGGGTGTTACACTTTGACTTCCAATTGAAAGTGTAATGTCTCTGCAGTCTCCAGCCATTTTTATGAATCTGCTAAGGATGTAAGCGCATCAATCGAACATCTACGCACCGCATGGGTGTCCCTGATAGAAACAGCCCCACTGACACGCAAATATGGAACCAAGTGGATGCAACCAGTGGGCTTAAGTGGAATCAATCCTCCACCTTCATTTTTTCAAAGTGTAAAGGGGCAAAAGGGAAATTTTCCTTAGGGGTGAAAATTCATGCTCATACACATACATATAGGCATACATACAAGATACATTCATTGATACATACAGGCATATGTACATACATACAAGAATGCATAAATGCATGCATACATGACATACAAGCATACATGTACATACAAAAATATAAATATATCAGCATACATTCAATAGAGTAGCATTTAACATAAAGGAGGACATAATGTGAGCGCATTATAATGCGCTCACGTTATGTCTTGTTTGACATGTTTCCCATAGAAGCAAAAAACCATGTCAAAACTAAGATATAATGCAAGCGTGTTATAATGCGTTTGCATTATATCTTTCTTTGGGAATTCCCAAGCCTTATGATTGGTATTTTCCTTGGAATACAAACCCAAAGGTTTGGAGGGTATTCCCAACAATCAAAGATATGTTTTTGCAAATTCTACAATATTTCACATAATCGAGTTCATGCTCACCTTTAGGATTGCACGTTGTTCAATATCAAACAAATCAAACATTTGGTTAATGGTACGTTCTCTCTTAGCTATCCAATGATGTAATTTTTTTCACTTTCTATCAATTTTAAGCTTTTCATCCATAATTTATTTTGTTTGTATGTCTCTTTTTTGGCAAAAAGTAGTGTTTAGTGTTTTTTTCGTTATAAATTAACCACTCATCAAAATTTCAAATAAATTACATTTTTAGAAACTAGACTCCATTCTACATATTCTGAAAAAAAAAATTACTTTCCAAAATTTGTAGGGGTAGCATGGCCAAAATTTTATTTTTCAGGAAGTGTCCACTTCGAAAATTAGTAAAAAGCAAATATTCATTAAAAAATTATCAGAAAAATCATGCATCAACTAAATACTGTTACCTAACTTCTCACCATTGCGATTTTAAAAATACTAAAAAAAAAAATCACCGTACGAGGGTCGTACAAGAGTTGCTATGTTATGTTTTTCTAATAAAAACAACACAAATTTCTGTATGTCCCTCTTTTGAACCCCTTAATCTCAACCATTTCAAAAATAAATTAGTAGTTTAGAAAGTAGACTCGGAGCACTTCGATCCTTGTTTTTGTTCCATTTCAAAATTTTGAGTGTAACTATCCTCAATTTCACGTCCAAGGTCAGTATTTTCTGATTTCAGAAAAAAATTGTCCACTTAAGTCTCGTTGTTTGGGAACCATCTTTGTGGACTTACCCCATGCTCCATTTCGGAAGATTCATATCCTTCTGCATTTAGGAGTGCACATTTGTTCATTTTCTCTACTAACCTTTGCTACATGTTTCCCTTCAAGAAATTTTGGGACATATGGCTATCATTGCAGGGAAAGCACCATGCATTTTCATTATCTGCTAGGTTATTTTGACCTGGAATCAACTCTCTAGTGTGTTTGTCTTTCACCATCTGTATCGACATGGTGATTGGAACTATCTAGTTGGTAGGAGCCACCTGTTGACTTCCCCAACCTGAAGGTCCTTGGTATGTGCTCTGTTGATTGAAGGGCCTTCCTCCCAGGTAGGTTTGAGTGGCTTGCTTCAGAGGGGCCACTTGTTGTTGCTTAATGAGAACTAGCTCATTAGCAAAAGACCACATCAGAATCTTCATATCACTAATGTCTGTTTCTATAGAGGAACGATCTGCTTGGTTGTACGTTAGGGTATACATACATAGATTGGGGCAAAAATGAACCTATCACTTGTGTTGTGAAATTTCTTTGAACAAACTCCTCTTGAATTGGTGCGCCTAATTTTTTTGCAAAAAAAGGCATCAGAGGTCATGGTGGCAATTTTTGGGCATCTATCAAAACTATTCTCTATGCGTACCACCACCTCATAGGCATTGGGTAAGGTATGCCCTCCCATATAATTTATCAAGACTACAATATCTGAATTGATAGCCTTCAAGTAGAACATGAACGCCATGGCAGCTTGAGGTTGTGCAATCGTTGGGATCCTGTACTCAATTTTGTTAAACCTGGTGTTGAAGTCACCCATAGCCTCTTACAGGGCTCTTTTGATGGTGATCAATTGATGTTGAAGTGAAGAATGATCTCCCTTTTTAAAAAATGTTCAAATAGCTTTTCTTCGAAGTCATCCCATGAGCTGATGGAGCCAAAAGTCAGAGATCTATACCAGTCTTGAGCCTTCCCTTTGAAAGATGCGGCCAACAATCTCATAGCAATGTTCTCCTCTGCAATATTGTGCACTTTGCATACTTCTGCTAAGTCTTGGAGGTGCTTAGAAGGGGTTTTAAAGTCCTCCCTAGAGAATTTCAGAATAGCTTTGAGGGCATTAGCGAGTATGGCGGCTAGACATCAGGAGGAGTAGGTGGCAATAATGGGCTACCACTATCCCAGGTTAAAAAAATTTTGGGGGTAGGAGGGGGCACATGAGCCATGGAGAAAAAGTTCCTATAGATCAAGTAAACTGGTATTCTTATTTAGAAACTTTGACCTTCAGGTGGAGTAGATAAGGCTTTGAACTCTAGACTCTTACTCCTTACTCTAGTGCTTCTTACAAGCGATACAAAACCTGTAAATCTTATTCTCCTAGGTTTCGAGGAGGGTAGCTGGGAGTACTAAAAATTACCCTTTGAGGATGCTCTTGTTTGAACCCTGGGATGAAACCTCTAGTTTCCTTCCTTGGTCTGATTTAAAAATATTCCTAACTTCTAATCAAACTTTCAAAACTTGTCCCACTGGGCGTGCCA
The DNA here is from genome assembly GCA_007115665.2 of Sequoiadendron giganteum. Classification (NCBI taxonomy): domain Eukaryota; kingdom Viridiplantae; phylum Streptophyta; class Pinopsida; order Cupressales; family Cupressaceae; genus Sequoiadendron; species Sequoiadendron giganteum. The sequence continues at coordinate 134,871,047 of CM021110.1, read as the reverse complement.
GAAAAAGAACTATTGATCATCAAAGCTTGTGCCTCTCTGACATTCTTATGAGAAATTCAGCGAATGGGGGACAATATGTGCCTCACTAAATACCTTCAAGATTTTTATAGAAATTTGACTCTTCTCTAAGTTTGGGAAAAGAGTAGAAAGAAATGTAAACAAAAAAACATAAAAAGTGGTGATGTGCCAATGCTTTTACAACATTTCAAAATCATAAGTTTCTTTCTATGAATGACATGATAGAAACATAACACCACATCCCTTCATTGTTGGGAAGAAAACAAATAGTAGATGCTAGATACAAGTACAGTTATAGTCATTCAATCCACTCACAGGAAGTGTGTATTAACATCCGACCAAACATAGAAGTTCCAAGAATCAATAGAAAAACATTCAAAATCTATATAAACTCTTCCTCTTAATATAGCACGACATGAAGAAATGATAACCCTACAAAGCAAATAGAGAAGTCTAATGACATAATCCAATTTCTACAGATTGTAACTTTATCATGCACACGAATAGCATAGAAATCTGATAATCAAACTATTCAAATTAAGCAAGACATAGTGTTCTATTTTGGACAAGGATATAAAGAAAGAAATATTGACAAATACCATATCATGCACAGTTTCAAATATTTCTCCCAGATAACTCATACTTCAAATATTAAATGAACTTTAAAACAAAGATCAAATTCCAATCTGACAATAGTTTGAGTATATAAAAGACATAACATGCCAGAGTGAAGCAGTGTTCTATAAACTTAAAAGAAAATATTTCTACTAACTATGAAAGCTAAAGAAACTTTTTTCCAAAAGGAAAAATTCAAGAACCCTTTCTTCATGTTGTTGCTTCCAATTTATAGCTGCTAAGGAGAGAGAAACATTGACCTCATTCAGGAATAATGACTGTCAAGAGTTCGCACCTGATAGCTTGGAATTTGATCTTAGATCTTTTGTTATGTCACTACAATCTTTCTCACCAACTTTCAACTACCGCATTAATATCATTTAGATATTTGAACAGGATTACCCCTCGTAATCACTCAGATCCTAAAAGAACAGTCTGGAAAAGGTCTTGTCAATTAGTCAAGTGGCTTTGGGGGCACCGACTCATGTCCCTTCATTAGAACAAATAAAAATACATTCCAACAGACTCTGAATGAAGGCTCCCAAGATACAGCTCCTCTGCAATGAAGAGATGATGCGTCACACAAGCAAATAGTCTCAGGTTCGTGAAAAGTGATTTTAAGAAATTGCCTGCCAAGCCGACACATGGTCTAACTCCTAGCTGAAAAGAAGGTGATCAACAAAGCACGCACGGCCACCACGTGGCACATTGTACACCTATCGAAAACACAATATCTTCATGCATGGATCCTCTCGAAGACAAAAGTAAAGCCGAAAATAAAAAATAGACTAAGGAAAAAAAATTCTTCACAGTTACATGATTGAACTAACTTAATATGTAAACTAAATATTGAGCAAGTAAGAATATTTACCCAAGAAATCAAACCAAAATCCCCAAGAATCGAAAGCAATCTCCCCTCCTAGCACTCGAAACTATTTAACAGATTGGGATAATCATATCATACAATGGACTCTTCCCTGAATCAAGGAATAGTTAAATACAATTGATAGCCTGCGTATGGAATTCATAATCTCTATATCCCACCAAAGCAAAAAAGGAAAGCAGCGCGAGCTAACACCCATTGGTGAAACTTCCAATCCGCTACAACATGGCTTTAGCTTACAACAGCTAAGAAACCAAAATGACATAAGACCCTAAAAATCATTATCCAAGGCACTTGTGAAAAGGCTCTATAGATGGCTAGTAGGAACACAAAAAGGCTTCCAGAAAGGTACTAGATTCTCCTTGGGATAGCTGAAAATTTATACTGAGAAAAAATAAACTATCCTCTTAAACTCAAACTAGCCTTAATTCAATTTTCTAAAAGAGCACCTAGGACATATAAATAACCCCATAGTGATAACATTTTAGAGGAATCTCTTAAAAAGAATGTTTGGGGAAACTCTTTTCCAAACCACTTAATTTATGCACCTTCTCTCATGTGTAAAGAACAAACGACATATCCCTCCCAGATAATTTCAAACATGTCCAAACCTTCTTCTTTAAAGAACATTCAAAGAAAAACTGCCTCATCTCTCAACTGCTCTAAAGTAATATCAACAAAGAGCACAATGACTCAAAGGGAAATCCATGGTATAAGGATGAAAATGAAAGCTATCATCCTATCACTACTACTAAATAGGGCTACACTAAGCAAATCCATTTCAAACCCAAACCAGTATCAATGACAACCCATATGTATGACGATCACTATAATATTTTAATCCCTCCATCCAACATACCCTAGCTTAAATTCATAAACGAAGCACGCCTCTCTAATTTTGCATACTAAGCCAATCTTAGATTCATTAATTAAAATAGCTTCTCCACAAAATAAGTAATCTACAAGAGTATCATCTAAACAATAGAAACCATTGAGTGGGTGGTGCAACTTGCCACAAAGGCAGTTGTGTCTATAACCTAAATTCTTGAACCTAATTTTTTTTTAACCCAAATGAAATGCTTAAAGCCGCTTTTTCCCTACACCCAAATCAGGTAGAAGGCAAACAGTTTTTAACCCAAAGGCCTATGTTCAAGAAAAAGAAGCATAATTATTGCATTTCACAGTAGATCAGCAGGGTTAAAATTACATCAATTTCCATTATCAAGAATCACTATCCAAACCACAAATACAAAGAGGTGATTTATTAATTAAAAGCATTTAAACCAGTACTTATGAAACACACATTTTGCAACATTTAAACATCGAAATTAACCATTCACAAATCATCTCTTGCATGAATTCAAAGGTGGAATAGATAATCTTCATCATCTAGCTTTAAACCTATTTATATATTTATATGTTAACTTAGGAGTTATAATCTGCAATGTAAGTAGTCTATAAGATTATAGATGTAACTGTCCAGCAAAATGGCACATATGTGCAAATATAACGGATGATCATAATTGTTCTGAGTCTGTAACCTAACCCTCAACACTAAATTACAAAACTGGGGGCAAAGAATATTTACACTTCATATTTTGTAAACCCTAACTGAAACGTCTAAGCTATTATAAATAGCATAGTTTGATACTGAAATTAGCATACCCTAACTTCTAAACTCTATGAACTGGGATCCCTAACTGGCACAAGCTCGTAGAGCCGCTTCAGGAAATCATATGCCACCTTTGAGCAGAATCAGTGCATCCAGTATTTAGATTCCTCAAGGTATTTTAATTTTTGTAAATACAATTTTCAATGGTAAAGTTTTTTAAAATTTCAAATATAAATTTCAACGGTAAATTTAAAAAAAAAATTAAATAATTTTAAGGTAAAGATTTTTAAATCACATATTAATATGAGCACTCCAGTGTTGTTACCTCTATCGTTGTTAACATGTTTGTAGTACAATATTAATGATTTTTATGATGGGATGCATGTGTTTATTTATGTTGCATCCTCTAACATGCGTTTTTATAGGGAGAATAGCCACGTCCTCCATTATACACCAAGATATGATTGCTAATTTTAAATTTTTTAATAATTCATAACTTGTTAAACCGTGTCCAAATAAAGAATAAAGTAAAGGGCCAAGGGTGAGAAGTGAGAATAAGTGGAAATTTAAAAAAGTGATATGATATTTGTGATAGTTATCAACACCGTGCAAGTTCCAATTAAACTTTGGATGTCTATTAAATAATATATAAAGTTATGTAAGTGGGTGTGTAGTCAATTCAAAGCTATCACTTGTTCTTCTAGGCCTTGATTGTATACACAACATAATTTTCGTAATGGTGTAAATTGACTTCATGTAGTGCATGATTTATGCAAAACCAGAAAGAAAAAATTGTTAATAACCTTCCACACCTCTTTGACATATTCATTATACACCAAAATATGATTGTTCATTTTGAATTATTTAATAATTCCGAACTTGTTAAACCCTGTCCAAATAAAAAATAAAGCAAAATGTTTAATTTATAAAAATAAAGTAAAATGTTTAATTTATAAAACTAAAGTAAAATGTTTATTCCTTGTTGCTTCGTTCATTGTACTCTACTTTGTATAAAGGGTAAAAACAAATTGCAAATCTCCTAATAGCAATTGGTACTTTATCTGTAAAATGTAGAGCAAGATTTGCAATTTTCTTTGTGCGAAATTACACAGAAAGAAAATGGAATCTATCACGAGAGGAGGTATGATATGACAGTCGATTTTCCTGTTACAATACTTTGGTAACTACTAGGAACTTGGAAACTGCGCCTAAAAAGGTTATGCGCTCTGTGAAATGCCCTCGAAATTTCGTAAACGCAGTGGAAGCCGAGATGAAGAAAGGAATAATCAAAATGAATGATATTCCAACGGAGGATCGTACGAATCTGAAACCCGAAAATCGAATAACTTTTTTCGTGTGCGATCACTTTGCTCCTTTCGTTTTACCTTAGCTCTGAAGGTTTCTGTCCTCCTCTATGCCTTCGGAAAATTCCTCGTAGGGCACTGCATTCCAAATAATGAACACCAAATTGTAGTATAAGTAGAACCCAGTCTTGCTGGGTTATAATATATCCTGCTGCAAACGAATTTTTAGAGAACATTTCAAGTTAGTGTTGTTTGTGGCTTTGTGCTCTTGAACATGTCGACTAGTTGTATGGACGAGAGGCTGAGGATGTCGATGCTCATGGCGAATCCTATGCTGGAGGACAAGAAAGATGAAATCGCTGGAGCTTCGAGCTTGACACTTTCGTATCAGCAGAAAATCCGGCCGCTGCTGGATGCGGTAGATAAGCTGCGGAATCTGGACATCATGAAAGAAGGAATCCAGCTTCCGAGCATTGTGGTGGTGGGCGACCAGTCCAGCGGCAAGTCCAGCGTCTTGGAGTCCCTAGCTGGCGTCAAGCTTCCACGAGGGATGGGCATCTGCACCCGCGTTCCCCTCGTCATGAGACTCCAGAGCTGCAGCGACATATCCGAAGCCCAAATCTCTATCGAGTACAGTGGCAAAACGGAGATAATAAAAGAGTGGGACATAACAGCTGAGATCGAGGCTGCGACACGAGAAATTGCAGGAAATGGGAAAGGAATAAGTTACACTCCGATCACGCTCCACATTACAAAAGTTGGAGCTCCGGATTTGACAATGGTGGACTTACCCGGCATTACCAGAGTTCCAATAGCCGGGCAGGCGGAGGACATTTACGAGCAGGTCACGGAGATTATAACGCGCTACATCAGTCCAAAGGAGAGTATTATTCTCAACGTTTTGGCGGCGAATGTGGATTTTCCCACCTGCGAATCAATCAGAATGTCGCAGAAGGTGGACCCAGATGGCGAGCGGACTCTGGCCGTGGTGACCAAGTCGGACAAGGCGCCCGAGGGGCTTCTGGAAAAAGTGACGGTGGACGCCGTCAACATTGGCCTCGGCTACGTCTGCGTCCGCAACGGCCTTGACGACGAAAGCAACGCCGAAGCCCGGCAGACAGAAAAGCAGCTGTTCGACTCCCACCCGCTGCTGAGGCAAATCGACAAGGAGATGGTGGGAATCCCTGTCTTGGCGCAGAAGCTGATGCAAATCCAGGCCACTACCATCAACACCACGCTCCCCCAAATCTGCAACAAAATCGACGACATGCTGGCAAAGCGCCAATCTGAGCTCAGCAGCCTCCCCCAGCACTTGTGCAACGCGCGGGAGGCCGATGTGGCGTTCGTGAAGCTGCTGAACGAGATTAAGGAGTCCCTGAAGAAGATCGTAATTCTGGGGGAGTTTCAGCAGTTTCCAGATGATCCCCGGATGCACTGTACCGCCCGCCTGCGAGAGATGTTCGACAAGTTTTACAAAGACCTCTGTCAGAGTGGCGCCGTGGGGACCAAGTTTCTGGCCAAGGAAACCCAAATGCTGGGGGAAGCCAAGGGCGTTGGCCTGCCTAACTTCTTGCCGCGTTCTGTGTTTCTGGACCTGTTGCAACAGATGGTTGAAGAGGTGTCCGACAGGGGACTCGACCTTGCATCAACTGTTTGGCACTACTTGGAAACCGTCATTAATCGGGTTATTGACCACTACTGTCAGTGCTATCAGCAGCTGCGGTCCCGCGTTCAACGAGCTGTGCAGGGGCTGGTGGTGGAGAAGAAGCAGGAATGCATCACACATGTTAAGCAAATGTTGGAGATGGAGAAAGGCATCGATTTCACCCTCAGTCCTGCATACATGGAAACGTATGGCAGGCTCATTCAGTCGAAACGCGACTTCATGGAGAGACTGCGCAACCTCGTCCACGATTCTAGTAGGGGTTACAACTCGGGCTCTGGTTACGATATAGCAAACAAGACGGTGATGATAGACGATTTTGGACACATGGATGTGAGCGGCATCATGGAAATGCCGACCGACCGTGTGGAAGAGGCGTATGAAATGCAGATGAGCGTTATGGCGTACTGGAAAGTGGTCATTTTGAGGATGGGGGATGGGATCCCTTTGCATCTCCAATTTGTTTGCAGAAAATTGGTGGGCAAGGAGCTGGAGGCCCAGATTCTCAAAGATGTGGGAGGCCCCAATTTCGGTGCCATGGAAAAGATTATGGAAGAAAGTCCAGTGGTGGCTACCAAGAGAAAGAGTTTAATCAACAGTCTCCAACTGCTTAAGGACTCCAAAACCGCCGTCGCCAACATCATGGATCAGGTTGCAGAGGCGGCCTAAAGGTAAGGCTGTTACCCCCCTTTAATCGCTTTTGGTCTATAGCTTTGTTGAACTTTAATCATTGGCCGGCGTTGTTAAAAATGGTATAAACGCCTGCAGGATATAAATGATATATGATTCGATTTCCAGTCTCCCAGCATGCTAGGCTTACAGCTGGAGGTTTTGCTTGACGACAAAGAATTATAAGAGAATTATTAGTTTCCTAAATACCATGCATTATTGGGGTGCTTAATTAAATATTATGTTGATTCTCCACATATTCACTTTTTATATTAAAATCCTTTGGGTCGTGTTTGTATGAAAAAATATTCATTTCTTATCCAATATAATATTAGCAGTTGCATCTTTATGGAGTGTATTGGATACAGGAACTTTAGAAAATATTTTGGTCAACAAAAATTATAATATAATAGAGAAAAGGGGTTGAAAATTTATATTTTTATCACTACAAATAATGAAGTTTTTTTTGGACTTTTTTAATAATGTTGTGAATATAGAGAATTGAATATTTAAAGAGAGTCTAAATGAATATAAAATTAATTTTGACAATAACTACAATCATTTTTTTTTGTGTCAATGGATCTTTATTTTCATACATCTTTTCTATAGGAGATAGATGAGACGACAATCAGTGTCGAAGTAAAACAATATCTAACAAAAAATCAAAAATTACAAAATGTAAATAAGGCATGAATAACGTACTTTAACTCTTTGTTTTAATATGAGGGAAACATCAACATAGAATTTAGCGAAAGTAAACATGGTGAATATGAGGAGAAAAACATGAAGTCAATTGATGAAAGACAACTTATAATTACAGTATAAAACATAAATACAAATAATATTACAATAAATGTATTTATAACTTAAACAAATAATTAAATAGCTTTAAATTGGTAATTTCCAAAAAAGAGGGGTGGAAGTTGGTGGACAAAAGGAAAGATTTAGAACAATTTCTTACTTCCCAATCACAGTAAAAAGTACAAGATACAAAACATGACTACATAAACTCAAAAATTAAATAAGTATACCCAAGTAAAAAAAGATTTAGGTAATAATTTAGTTGCAAAATAGAAAAAGAACTTATGGGAAAAAAATCATCATTTAGATGCATCTAAACATGTTAATCTTGGGTGTTAATTCTCTTCCACTTGTAGCTCCTTTATATATGTGTTATGAATTGTAGATTGGTAGAATCTTATTACTATAAATGAATTGAATGTTGTATAAGAATGAAAAATGGGTTGTGGGTGTGTAGAGATATAGCATTTCCAAGACTTTGTGGTCAAAAAATTAAAAATAAATTGTAAAGAAATATATAGGAGATGAAATATGGATTGCAATTAAAATATGCAAGAGAGAAATGAGGAAGAGAGAAGTGAAATAAAATCAATAAAATAATAACCATAAAAATCAACTATTGCTCTACAAAAACTATATGTTCAACAATAGAATTACCAATCTACATCAAATTGACTATAATGGATTGTCAATCAACTATTTTCTTTTCAACAATTACGCAAAGCACATGTCCAATTAAAAAATTCATGAAAATATAAAGATCAACTAACTCACTCTAGAAATCACAATTCAATAAAATTTAGAAATAATCTACAATCTATGTCAAATATCCTATGTGCAAGATTAAAATTCAATCAAGATTTTGTTTTAAAAATACTCAACATAAAATTAAATTAAAAAAGAGGCCTCCAAAACCACAAATTCAACAATAAATTGAACAAATTTAATTTAAACTCAACTAAATGTATAGGCAACAAAATTCAACTAACTCCATAGAAATCATAAATCTGATATTATAATTTGTTATGCATACCAAAATAGAATCAAAATCTTCCCAAAAAATATTCAATATGCATTCCAATTGAGAAAGGTTAAAGAAAAAAAATTACGTCTTGCTAAAACACATAAATTCTCTCTTTGAAGCACTATGGGTGGCGATCTCGACTTTACTAGTGTGGAATATATGGCTTGAATGAAATAGAAGGATTTTCATAAACAACTTTTTAGATCTGAAATTTCTCCTTAATGAATTGGAAAGGAATATGTCGAAAGTAATAATGGAAGCTGTTGTGAAAAAATCAAACCCATGCAACTCATTCTCAACCTGTGATAATGAAATGATAAAGCTTTGGTCTCTCTTGAAGATTCCAAACCAAGGGGCACATTCTAAAGTTCAAAAGTTTGATGGAAGTATAATCAAATCATGTGCCACCCCCAAATGTTGTGAACTAAATTTTGATGGCGCATCTAAAGGAAACCCATGTTTATTAGGGTTAGGTTGTGTAATCTACAATGACAAAGGAAGGTTATTAAAAGATTTGTCATTGAAGCTACCTATGGGCACTAATAATGTAGTAGAGGCTCATGGTCTATTAGTAGGTGTAAATCTAGCACACAACATGCAACTCAAAAATGTTCACATCGAAGGATATTCTTTAAACATTATTAATGCATGTAGGAACCGATGGGAAAACAACTGTGTCATTTCTTACATCTTGAAACTAGTTTGGGAACTTCTTGAGGGTTTCGCTTCAATAACAATTATAAAATGCTATAGGGAAGCTAATTCAATACTAGATGCCTTTGCAAACCACACTTGCAAAACAGAGACAAAAATCCTCCAAATCGATCCATCTAATTTTCTCTTGATTTAGAGGATTTTATGCAAATTATTCACAAAGAAGGCCAAGGGAGTGATGCCTCTAAGGTATCAAGCTAACTATATGGCTAACGTTGGATCGACTGTATTTTCCACCTCGTTGGGGTGGTAAACTGATTGTTTGGGTCTCGGGTTAGTACTGAAGAAGCATATGTCTATGTGAGATGTTATGCACTCCATATCAATTTTCTCCAAGGGTGGATTGGAAAGCCTAATCTTAAGCCTAGCATCCACTAGTGCCTTAAAAAATTTGTTTCATCTAGTCCCCAAGATGGTATTGTTGATGTCCTCAAGCCTGCTTGATATGGTCATGACCACAACACTGCCTTTCCTCAAGGAAGGATTCAAAGTACATATACCTTGACCCCAATGCCCGATAGTGCCACGTGGCTTTTGTGTGCAAGTTCTAAATTTCAGGAGCTTAAAGGTTGCAAAAAGGTGTGATATTGGTTCATTTTTTGGAAGCTAGTTGTATTATTATCATGTTAGTAATACATATGCTTATAATACCTAGGTGAAATATATCATGCACTTTGAGAGACAATCCTCCAAGGGAGGTTCTGAAAGCATAATCTTAAGTCTAGCATCCAAAAGTTTCAAGTGGAATCAACATAGTTTGGTCCTCAGATTGGGTATACCAAGGATTTATGATGGCTTGGCTTTGCTATGAGTGTTGTGTTGTATTCCCCTAAGGGAGGTTCCAAGAGGAAAATATATTGAGTCTGGCACCCGACAATGCCACGTGTCATATGTGTGCAAGCTCGGGAGTATTTTGAGCTTGAAGATTGGGGAAATGTGTGCTATTGGTTGTTTTAATGCTTGTGTGATATTACCACATGTTTTTTCATCACATGACCCTAAGAGAGGATTTGAAAAGTTTTCTAATAGGAACCTATTATCCACTTATGCCACATGTCAATTGGGCACAAGCTCAAGAAGGTTTATGACCAAGGGGAGCTAAATGATGCATCATTGGCCCACTGTAACCTCCAGATAGATAATGGGAGTCAATGATCGATATCACATCTACTCGTGAACTCTATTTTGAAAACGTCACTAGAAACGCTAGGAAAGCTTACTAAATTTTAGGGAATACTATTTTGACATTTTCTCGACCAAAGGTGATGACTTTTCCCTTCATACTACACTTGCATTTAAACCTTGATTTGATGGGTATTAATGATTAATTATTCTTCTGCAGAGATGTCATTCAATAATTAAAGAAGCTAGCCACATTCACTAATATTATGTGCCTGTGCCAACATCTATTTTTGTGGCTTTTTTTCTAAGTCTGAAGTTGAGCATGTTAGAAGGTCGAACACCATTATAGAAAATCAAATAATTATATAGTCAATTGTTTATCATTTTCTAACAGTACACTTGTTGGGGTGCCTCCTCATGCAAGAGTATTTTTATCAATCAATGTGTCTTAATTGACAAAGAAATCTAAAATTTATAATGTGCATACCTACTACAAGCATTTCAATGAGGAGGTATGGATACTCCCATTAGCTTAGTGAGTACTCATAAATAGATGGACTTCCATGGAATAGTCTTGGAGCTTCGATTGAAGTGAATCATGTTGGAATCGGATTTTATGTTGATCGAAGTGGTTAAAATCATCCTAGGTTGAGAATTTCTATCATCGGATGAGTGGCTTAGGGTGGATTCATACATTTCCTCACAATTTATTGTGGCACTACTTGACATACGAATTCCAAAGGTGGAGGTGGTGGAAATGGATCGCAAGCCTTTTATACCTAAAATTTAGGTGGGTTGGAGGAGGTGTTGGAAGCTACCTCCTTAGGTCTTGGTATACCCAAGCCCCGTTACCTAAAGCATCTTCTGGTTCTGGGTGAGGAGGTAACCTTTTACTTTTTCATATTGGATATCAAAGGTGAGGCGTTGTGCAAACATAGGGTAAAAGTACAAAGCTATGTCACACTTTTTAAAGGAAATGACTAACATTGATCCAATTTTTAAACTTGAATCACTAAAAAATGACATATATATTTTTAATTTTGAAATGATGTAAAATAATAAAATATTTTTTTTTTAGTATATTGTTTGCTTGTATTTAAAAAAAAAAAAAATTAAATATATTTGAATATAGATTTTTATAAATTGACACTATAATTTAGTTGCTGAAAAAATGTTGAAAAATGAAGTTCCATGAGAACTCAATCTTTATATAGTAATTTTAATTTTTTTCCTTCAATTTTTTTGTGTGTATTTATAACTTGAAACTTTAGTGCATGGATTTTTTTTAAAAAAATTGATAAATATATCATTTTAAATAAATATTAAAATGTGCACGTATTAAAACATAGTTGTTTCCATTCGACGTCAACTTTCATAATATCTATTTATCTAAAATGGAAAAAAAATATACCATCTTGATATAGATTCTTTTATCTAGTGCATCATATTTTTTCAAAAAAATTAAATAAGCTTTACTATTTTTCCTTAACATGGTAATCAATCTAACATTTTGTGTTGATAACCTACTTTTAGTAAAAATAAAAAGGAAAATATAAATAATAATTAAATTATTAATATATATAATGGAAAACTACACTTATGGATCTACAAAAGGGTAGTTTTATATTTTTTAAAAACTATTATTTACATGAGTAGAAGTTGTTAAAACACCATTTTTTTCAAATAAATCTATTTTTTTGGTAAATTAGCCTCAAAGTGGTGTTATATATGTATTTAGCCAACAATTTTAGTTGGAGAAGTTGTGGAGATATCTAACTTAGCTATAATGAGTCTTATAAGATCATATATTTGACCAAAATTGATTTTTAGTTAGAAATTTACTTAAATTCACTTGTGTTGATAAATTGGTTGAAAGTGTGACACAGCTTTGTACTTTTACCCCATAGAGAGTGAGTGGAGGAGGTAGTAAGCTTCTTGAAAAAAATGTTGCATATTGAGTCAGTCCAAGACTTTGAATGGGTCAGAGATTTTATCAACTATATACAAGCAATTGGTAATGTATAGTCTAGTTTATTTTGCAAGTTTTGCATTATGTCCTTTTTGTCCATAAGCATACAATGTTTTGCCATAGATGGAAAATTTATTTGGTAGCAAGATTTTGAAGTCACTTCTGGGTTGTTGGGAGTTTGGTTTTGAAATTTTTTAAGTTAGTTTTAAATTTGGATGGATGTTTGGGCACCAAGCATAATTTTGAGCAGTTGCTTCAATCTACATGTTGGGGAGGAGTTAACAAATATATGCCCTCCTTCTAGCACCAAAATGTGAACCCCTAAACCTGCAATTTCACAAGAACAACAAACAAATCAGGATGTTAGATCAAATGCAAACAATAACGAAGGATTCCCCATGAAATCCATTTGCTAAAACTTAAACTAGGAAAATGAAGAACAAACTAAATAAATGCGAAGAAATCCTAATTAAGTGAGCAAACTAGTGATCCCATGAGGGAATTGGTGCCAATTGAATGTTGAAATTGGCCCTTTCCCAACTCCTAAATTGCAATGTTGAAAGTATGTAGATTGATCAAATCTCCATGATGAGATTTGAGCATAACCTAGCTAAGAAGTGTGAAAATGATGAAGTATGGAGTGATGTGCACAAAATTGGCTCTCAATGTTAAGAGAGTAACTTTGCATGAATTGTGGATGAATAATGAGAAGATAAGCCTTCCATTTATAGATTTGAATTTGGAAGAGAAAGAAAGATTTGAGCAATGTGGGACTAACTTTCACCCAATGGTTGAATGCCACTTGTCACCATGTGAATGGTTGATGGTTGTGCACATTTTGGCCAAAGTGCCAATAAATGCAATTAGGTGGAATTTGAATTTGAAGAAATGACATGTAAGAGGGAAAAAGGAATGAAATAAATTCCACTTAGCCCAATGCACAAGGACATGTAAGAGGAGTGAATGCCTTGTTGGATGTACAAGTCCACTTGGACTTTTTGAATTCAAATTTGAGAGAATATTCCCTTTTGATGCCATGTGAGGGAAAATAGAAATTTAATAAATGAATTAAATCTATTTTCATGTGCAAGTTGCATTCTCTAGAGGATTTTAGTGATAGGGATTAAGTTAATCAAGAATTTGATTAATTTAATGAGAGATTAGATGATTTGACAATTTTGACTTAAATTGATGAATTGATTTAAATAAGAATTGAGAGGAAATGCTTAATTAAATAAATGATTATGATTTATTTAACTAAGTGGAATAATGATAGATTAAATCAAATAAGGTTTAATTTATTTAATTTAATAAGAGGACTTTAGAGACTTTAATTAAATAAAATGATTTATTTAATTAAATAGAAATATAAGGTTAATTAAATTAAATTGATTGATTTAATCAATGGAGGAGAAAGACTTAATCAAATAAACAATGATTTATTAAATTAAGAGACAAAATATGATGAAATGCTCAGAGTATGATTTAGGAGGAAACGTCTTTAGTAATCAGGATCAAGTATGCCGAACTGAACTTGTACATTTTCCATGTCTACACAAACCATAAATTCAAAAATATTATTTAGAATCCATGTCAAATGCCTCCAATATCATTCCAAATTGGGCCTACAAAATTAACTAAATTCCTCTAGAAACTAGAAATTTCAAAATAAATTATCAATCCTTAGCACTACATGAGAGAATTGTTATTATTTGATAAATTAATGGAAAGTAATTGCTATATCACAATTAGGAAAACCCAATCAAAAGTAATTATTGTATCGAGTAAACATAGAGCAATTATCATATATCCTCCAACCCAATTTTTGAAACTTGTATTAATAAATAATGTTATCTTAAGGAGTTCAAGAATTAGAATATCATGATTTTTTCAAACTTATGATTCATATCCAATGGAAAGTGAATTCTTAAGAGCTAATATAACTTAATCAATAAAAGCCTCTTAAATATGGTAAACATGTCAAAGGATGTGACTTTGAAGACTCCTTCACTAATTTCATCATTCTTTTTTATGATTTAAAAATATGTACCATTACACCCACCATTAAGCCTTCCATCAACCTTCCATTCATCCATCCAAAACTCATTACTTGGAACTAGAAATATTATGTGTCTTTGGACATATTAGAAAATGATGAAGCTATGGTTGAATTCATGGGACTATGTGAAGGTATTCTATCTAGTGATACAAAAATGATTTCAACATAGAATTAGATGCAACATCTTACTTTATGGAACAATTTGAGTTCCTTGGTCTTAAAAAAATAAAAAATAGAAAAGAATAAAATAATATAAAAAATGAAAATCTAAATCTTGTAATGAAAACCTCTTTGAGGCATTATCAAATAAAAATTTAAACAATAGCATGTCTACTAATGAAAACCTCTCTAAGGTATAAATAGAAAAGGAACTTAGTCTTCCCTTAAAATCTTCATAGTGATGATCAACAGTCCTAGTAAAATAATCACAAGACATCAATCTGAAGGTACAAAAATTGATATGGGAATAATCTTTATTGTAATTAGTATGTCAATAGAAGAATAAGTGCCTAGAATCAATAAAAAAAAATACCATGTTGCTACAATTAGATCTCATCTATATATGCCACAAAATATTCAATGTTATGAATTATTAGTTGAAAACCTACCAGTCACCATGTATACTGTCCCAAAATCAAAGTTCATTTATGACTTGTTGGTCCCAATCTATGCTATCATGACTGTAGAGAAGGGGGATTCACTACTCATGAGTTCTCTTCATTCAGAGAGTCTCAAGGGGTGAACTTCCCTAAACTACCTCAAGGAACAGCGTGAGAGTTCTATAATCAAAAAGAGCAAGTCACGAAGATTCTCTGAACAAACTGATGGGCTCTCGACCAAAGGATGTCAACACGGAATAAGGACGACAGCATGGCATGCTGACATCTTAGAGGTACCTAGCGTCTCGTATGAACTAGAAAGTGATAATGTTACAGAAAATGGAAAAGTGGATTCTAGCAATCTAATTACTGAGAACTTCTAGAATGTAGGAAAATGACAGAAAGTGATAAAGTTGAAATAAAATGAAATAGATAAAGAGAATAAGAAGTAGAAAGGAAATGCTTAGAACACAAAAGTGATGAAGCCTTCAGCACATGAATGTCTTCAATACCTACATGCATGATATTTCGAGAAAGTGTTGGGGCTATATAGGGGTTTTCCTCAGTCAAACACCCGTTTTGGTGTTCCCACCTCCATAGAAAACTAGATAGAAAGAGAGAGATGAATTGAAATGAACAAAGTGTGTGGTGAAAGAAAAACCCGCTCAAGAGTAGAACCTGCACCACCAAGTGTGAATGATAAAATAAAACCCCACTCAAGGAGGATAACTCACATCACAAAAGAGGCGATAAAAGTAATCCTCGCTCGAGGAGGAGAACCTGTATCACAATATGTAGATGCAATAGAAAGGGGATGTGGAACCCCAAGATGCTCACAAGAACAAGACAAGGGAGGTATCACATGCAAGGCTTAAGGAAGCCACAGAGAGAGAGCAATAGCTACCTACAAGAGCCAAAAGAGTGTTGCAAATATGTGAGAGTGAGAAAGAAGAGGAGAGTCCAAGGTAGAACCCAAGGAGAGACAATTGGATTAAAAAGAGAGAATAAGAGGGAAAAGAAGCTTCCTAGGCCATTTCAGGGCATCCCCAGCTGTTACCACTGACAAAATGAGGTGACAAGTGGTAAACATGCTTGGAGGTGGTCATTTGAACATTAAAACATTGTTGGATGCTAGTGTGACGTGTGGACATCCGTGCACTGTGCTAGTTTCCAGACACGTCATGCTACAAAACAAAACAAACGAGAAAAGCATAAGGTTTGATGCAAAGCTGACGCATAAGGGTAGTTGTTGAAAAGGGGTTTTGAGCATCTTGAGAAGGGAAAAATATTGATGCAAGGGCTAAAATGAGCCTATACAAGTTCTAAGGGAATGGACACTAAAGCGAATACAAGAATGTATGTGAAATTACAAGGGGTGCAATTTTACAACTATACATTTTGTCCCCACTTTATCAAGCATATGAATCTACACTAATACGCACGCTAAAGGAAGTCTACTAAACATAGATAACATCATTATGCTAAAAGGATACTACAGAGGAAGCAGATAACTCTTCAAACCAAAGAAGCATGCCCCCAGGCTGAAGACCTATGAAACAAATGTGTTAGACAAGAAAAACCTACACCAGAAAATAATGTTAGTGCACAAAAAATTAAAAGATTCAAGTCAACAAAGTGAAAGAGACCTCGATGTAAAAGGTTATCTTAGTACTATGTGTCATCCCCAAATTAAGAAACTACACGTAAAATAATTCTAGAGTGAAGAAAGGAATGGTATATACTCAGGATGAAGAAGATGCAAATCTTCAATCTGGTATATACAAAAGAGAAGAGAACCAAATTTAAGAGAAATATGGAGAAGCTAGAAAGGAATGAAAATTCCAAGAGAGATGGCTCCACAGGTCCTTGGACCTAGGGAGAGTTGAACAAAAGGACTTCGTAGCTCCTTGGAACTACAAAGTTGCACAAAGTACACTAAAGGCCCTTGGACCAATGATGGAAAAATCTTGCAAGATGAATGCATCTCACAGAACCACAAACCTGCAAGAAAGGTTTCCCTCAAGATCTCTCACATGAAGGAAACCCAAAGAAGTAAGTGTCTCATAGGCCCGCAGACCTGCAAGGAGGCAACCCCCAAGATCTCTCACATGAAGGAAGCCCCTGTGAAGTATGCACCTTACAGGAACGTAGACTTGCAAGAAGGTATCCCCCAAGATATCTCACATGAAGGAAACCCAGATAAAAGTGCCTTACAGGCCCACAGATTTGCAAGGAGGCATCCCCCAAGATCTCTCGCATGGAGGAAACCTAAAGGAAAGGGACTCTGTAAATTCAATTTTGGAATGTGGATTTCCAGATGCACCTACAAAGTGACATGTTTACCTACAGAAGAAGCATGTCAAAAAAAAGTGGCCACATAGACAGTCATTTAGATTGCTAATAAATTGGAAGGTTTTCAAAGGGGTCCCTCAGGAACCCTTCAAAAAAAGAGGGGTCCACTCAAGGGATGCACTATTTTAAAAGAGAGGTCTAGTCAGCCTACCCCCAAGCTAGACACAAAGATATAAGATAGGTCTAGTCAGGCTGCCCCCAAGCTAGACACCATAGAATTTATTTGAAGGGGAAAATCTTTCAAAGGGGGTTCCCTCGAGAACCCTTCAAAAGGAAGATGGGTCCACTCAAGGGATAATTTGTTTGAAATTCATAGAGAAGAGAGGGGGTCCTTTAAGAAGGATGCACATCTCCAAAACAAGCTATCACTGCCCCCAACATACAAGGGAGGAGAAGCATGTAAGATACTTATAACATGCAAGATAGAGGTAGACCTCGATATCACTTGTCATTTGAAGAATAGGCAGGTGCATCAACAAATGAATGAGTGATGGCACTTGCATCATGAATTATTTGTATTGTATCCTTCAATGCCTTATATTCACTAGTGGAATGGCTAGGAACATGATGGTATGCACAGAAAGAATTTTTTTCTTTATCATGTTCATGAGATTTATTACATGTAGGAAGAGGAAGAGTAATCAAGTAATCTTTTAAAAGCCTCAAAAACATACGCTATTACTCAGACAAAGGTTGAGGAGAAGGAAGAAACCCTTTCTCTTGTGGAGAAAGACTAGACTGATCACAGGAAGAAGACACAAAGATACAAGACAATGGTGGATGAAGCAATCCACGAGAATGAGGTTGAGCAAACATCATGTCGATATTGAACAATGGTTTCTATTTAGATTGTTCATTCAAGCAACCAAGCCCCAAGTTACACTTATGAGGTGCACATTCTATAGGGACCTATATGCCTTGTTCATTACACCCACAACCTTTATGCTCATAGCCATATTTAGATACAAGCTTAAAGCCAGGGCTATATCGTGTTTGCAAATCTTGGGAAGAGGGGGATCTACATAGAGCATTATTCCACCAAGGGGGAACATACTCTTCTATAGGATCACCATCATCCTCTTTAACAAAAGTGTAATCATCTTCCTTAGAAGGAGGATCAACGCTAAGAACATTACAATTCACATTCACATTATCTTGTGATACAGAAGAATGGTCATCTTTGATAGTGGGTGTGGATGATGTTATTGGAAGGCCCAAGTGGATCAGGTTGAATTTAAATTCCCCAATGAAGGAATCTATAAAGTCTCAAGAACCCCAATCATCACCAAGACATGCATTTTCTTAAGAAGAGGTAGAAGGAGAAGACTTAATATTTCTCGCTTCAGGAGGATCTTCTTTAGGGACATCTATCTCAAGAGCATCCTTTGTAGTAGATACTACTAGAGTAAACACCGACACATTGGAACACACTGAAGGAAAAAGTGTAGGCACAACTGAAGCTTGAATAGTAGCTGCCATCTCACATAAGTGCATAGCATCAAGGTCAGCCTTGACTGTGACTACTTGATTATTGCGAATGAAATTAATAGATTTATGTAAGGTAGATGGGGTTGCATCCATAACATGAATCCACAATCTACAAAAAAGAAGGATATATGGTAATTTTTTTGACATAACATATAAAAGAGTGGGTGCAGTAATGGGTCCAAACTATAAAGGTAATATTATTGTACCTAGAGCTTATCGACCAACATTATCGAACCCATAAATTTCAATGGAAGAAGCATTAAGAGAAGATGAATCAATAGTAATCTTAGGAAATAGATCAATGCTACATACATTGAGTATTGAACCAAAGTCAACAAGAGTACTTCTAATGTTGATATTATTAATGTTAACTATGATCATTAGAGGGTCCGCTTGCTTCTTTACTTCCGGAGGTGGGAGGTCATGTGGATAGAATGTAATATTTGGCAAATCTGCAAAAATATAAGCTATCAACACATTAACATATGTCGGCCTAGCAGAAGAAGGCAAGAGGATCTTTTTCAAGGCTTCTTGAAGCATACCTTGATAAACTAAAGTAGACTAAAGCAAGTCCCAAAGTGAGATCTTGGCCGGAGTAACTTGAATTTTCCCAAAAAGATCATAATCACCAAGTGTTTTAGTCATAGCTTTAGGTGCATGAGGAAGACTTAGTTGTTTATTCATTCTACTCTCATAAGTATGGGCTACCAATCTATAAGAGGGAGCCTTAGGAAGATCAAGAGAGTCACTATCAAACGAAACACCATCAATAGAACAAATCCTTTTAGGAGAAGGACTAGCTAGAGTCACATAAATGACCAGTCTCTTAGGCCTTTGAGGGGCAACAGAGACATAGATTACATTTACAGAATCATCACAACTAGTGGAATAATTATTTGAAGAAATATTATCAACATTGATCCAAACAGGATCAAATATGGAAGGAGAATTATCATTCACTAATGCATCATCTCTAGGAGAGAGTGCATCAAACCAAAGATGGGATTCATCATTCATCAATGCAATGTCTCTAGAAGAAAGTGCAATGGAATGAAGAGAAGGTAGAGTAACACTAAGAAAGGTATCAATGATTTTGTTGATGCCAAAAATTGGAAAGGTAATAGCCCTTTGTAACAAACTCAATCAAAGGGGGAACCTATTGTGCTAGACTAAGTAACCTCTAGATTTTAAAGAATTCAACTCTTCTATAACTGGGGTTTTGAATGGGAAAAGGAAGCAGATATAAAAATAAAGGATCTAACTAAGGTGATGCACCAAGATTTAGATATAGGCACAGTAAATTTATCTTTTGGATACGATCTACGGGCCCATTTAGTAGTTTGTTGTGTTCCAAAATGGAAAAAATAAAGATAGAAGCCTGAATGACTCACTAAATGACATAAAATAAGTTCATACACATTTACTAGAAAGAGGAGTCAAAGACATGATCTAAACCAGCAAACTTGCATTAAATTTATAGAAGTTCTATAAATGAGGCATTATGTATAATAATGGCACAATTTAGATTCATCAAATATCAAATAAAATAGAAAGGTCGAACAATGGCACAGTCTGCAAATTCTTTACAATAATCTAATAAAGTAAAAAGGCCTGGTTCTTCTACCAATTATTTTGTCAAAATCTAAACATTTTCTTTATAAGAAGAATCAATATTTATAGTGAAACCTAGCTTGGAAAGCAATAACAGAAAAGATTTCTTAGTTCATTAGCAATGATATTTTAGCAATTATTTTCCCCTGGCCGTTACAACAGAAAAGATTGGGGCCATGAATAGGAACACCTTAGAGCCGGATGCGTCCCCTATGAATGATGGCAGTGGTCCCAGTAGAGTGGAGCATCGACACATTCCTTTCACTTATGGCAGTAGTTATAAATCATGGCAGTTGGTGATTGGTTGTTGACTGTCGATTTTCCCTTGCAATGAAGCCATGTAGAAAAAATCATGTAGCAAGTGGTCAGGTACCGACATTCATCCTTTCTTTTATGCGATGAAAAACCTACATTGTGAAGACACGTGGAGGTCTCCAAGCACACCATGTGAAAGGTGGGATCGTCAAGCAACGTACGTGGATTGGTGCCGAAAAGGCTTGCGGTCAGGTGTCAAAAGGAGAGCGATGAAAAAGGCATTGAGGTTTGTGAACTATTGGCACATAGAAGCATGGTTGTGGTTTTTTGCAAAGCAAGAGAAGGAACCATTGTGAGGAGTGCTTGGCTAACAAGTGGCAGAATTTGCAAAAATATTTCATGAAGAGATCCAGATAATAATTTTTTGAAGGAGAGTGCGGTGGAGATTTTGCAAAATAAATTAACCCGAAGGGAGCTTGGGAATTTTATATTCACAGATTTTGGTGACTTATCAAGGGCGTTTTTCTTATGGACCGGATAGCCCAAAACTCTTCTAGTTTTGTAGATCAAAACCTCATCCATAAGTGATGTGATCAGAGCTTAGAGAGGGCGGTCTATAAGGGGATCCATTCTTCCTTCGAAGGAGTCGATATGCCACACAGACCTTCTTGTGCTTCATGTCGATCAATCATCTCTTTGTAAGGCAGCACTAACGATACACCGACCCAAGACTCGAGTTGGAAAAGAAGTTGTGCAATCGGATGAGTGATGCTTTCAATATCTCTTGCGAGAAGGGGCTTGCTAAAACTTTGAAAG
Organism: Sequoiadendron giganteum; assembly: GCA_007115665.2. Classification (NCBI taxonomy): domain Eukaryota; kingdom Viridiplantae; phylum Streptophyta; class Pinopsida; order Cupressales; family Cupressaceae; genus Sequoiadendron; species Sequoiadendron giganteum. The sequence continues at coordinate 134,849,473 of CM021110.1, read as the reverse complement.
GTAGATGCATCTCTTTGCTTCTCCTCAATCCTTGTCGTAATATGCTCTACAATGGCTACTGACCCATCTTCAAGAAATGAAGATGGTAAGCCCATCTGTGTTAGGTGAGTGAACCTATCTATATGTTATTTATGGTTTGATCAGGTATGTTTACATACTCGATGGCATGAAGGATATTTGTATGGTAATGGATGAACCTATTAGTTGTTTTAGCAACGACCTTTTGGTGTTTAATCCCTGCACTTGCCAGAATCTCATCTGAGACCAAATACAGTCTATCTAATAATTTCTCTACCTCTAGAACTCTCTCTACAATTGACTAAGGGAAACACCCAATTTCTTCACGAACTCCTTTGAAAAATTATGTCGCGCCTGCCATGAATTGGAGTGTCGGCTGTAGAGATAGGCAAAATTCCTTCACTCTTTCCCAGTAAGAAACATCTAGTTGTTGGGCTATCTAAAGGAGGTTTGGTTGATCAACCAGAGGTAAGGTGGAGCTTTTTAATAAGACAATCTTTGCATCTCTTTGCTTTATATTTTGCTCGAGCTCTATAACTCTCTATTTTGTCATGGTGATTTACCCCTGTAGGACCCATGATTTTGTGACCCAGCTAGCCTCGGCTCATTCCTTTTCGTTGCTTCAGCTTCCAAAGAAGACCTTGCTTCTATAATTTCATTTTCCAATTGGACTCAGCGGATTTCAAAATCCTCATCTTTCCCCTACCTCTGCTACTCTAATTGAGTGTATTGATGATGAAACTCCTCATCTTTTTGCTGTAATTCTTGCTCCAACCTCACCAAATGGTCTTTATATTCTTGGTTCTTTCACTGCAATTTAGTGACCAAGTTAAATTTGAGGGATTGAAACTTCACAAGTTCTTCTTGGAGCCTTGCTTGCTCCTCCTCATTTTGTCGATATAAGTGTTTGATTTCAACCTCCCTATCTTTATCCTTGTCAAGAAAAACCTTGACTTTATCCCTTATGTTTTTCAACTCTTCTTCCCTTTTCTTTAGCTGACGACCAGACTTAATAAATTTGGTAGTCACTATCCATTATGTTTCCTCCATGAGTTCCACCTTGTCTTGAGGTTGGGATATGCTTAAATCAATCCCTACGGCATACATGTTGTATTCATCCTGTTGCATTTTTTCCACGGGCTTTGGGAAGGGCAAGACATCTAGAATGAAAGTCAGCAAAGGCGGCTCCGCCAAAGGAGCAATGAACACTTGCACCCTTCCAGGAGCATGTGCACTCACAATGGGAGCCAAAATGGATTCAAAGACGGAAGGAGAGAAGGAGGAGGACATAGCAGGAGGTGCAGTCTTCTCCTCCCCCGTTCTTTTGTAAGGAGGCTTGCTCGACTAGGAGAGCCTTTCACCAACGCTTGCGTTCACACACAAGGCAGTTTTTATGACTCTTTGAATCAGATGCTGGGGTTTGTGAAGGGATATAAATATCCTGCTCAACCATGGGAGTGTCCTTCATGGTTGTTTCTAGTGGAAGGTCAGACTCCTGGATGGGAGCAGAAGGAGCAAGTTTAGAAACAGCGGGAGGAGTTGACCCTAGTGCCTCGGTGGCAGGCCTCTTCCCATTCATTGTTTTAGGTATAGGAACAATAGGAGGCCACAAAGGTTGAGACAAAGAGGAATCTCCATGAGAGGCTTTCTATCTAGCATACCGAACGCACCTAGGCTCTATGGGTAGGATAGGAAGCTCAAATGTAGGACACTTAGCATTTTTCCAAGCAGGTACCACACGATTCTGAGGGGAAAAACTAGGTGGTACCTCAGAAAAGCAAGAGGAAGCATCGGTCTGGACAGGGGAAGAGGAGGAAGGACAACCTCGGGATCGCTTCTCTTCTTTCCTTCTACGTGCCTTAGCGATGTCACTGTCAGCCTTTAAGCAAGCTCTATGCAAGATAGCATAAGGCGAAGGAGGGTATCTCACTTTCGGCCTAGCACGCCCCTTATAGTTTTGGTATGTGTGATGCAAGAGGTCCTTCCTAGGCAGGAGAGGACCAAGGGAGGTAGGCCAAAATTAATCCAAGGTATAGCTACTACGTGCAACCAGTGGTCTATAACCGGTGTCATGGACGTGTATTGATCCTCCATGAACAAACTTCATACATTTATGTATGGGAACTGCATTCATAGGTACTAGCCAGGGGATTCCTCGCTTCACTCTAAAGAGTTCAGACCTTGAGATGATTTCAAACTTAAGGCTTACAGATGTAGGTCCAACAAGGACCAATAGGACAATACTCCCTATAGGAGGTATGAAAAGTTTGACGTGTGTGCAGATGGTAATTTTAGGTGCATCATACCCATCCTTATGTAGGGAGTTAATCAACATGACCTTCTCAGTTTTGATATTCACTTGGGATGTTGGATCAATGAGAACACCTGCCATAGTGTTCTCATTTATCCTTGCAAGAATGTAAAGAGGAGACAGATCTCTATTAAAACCCATCGATAGATCCTATGAAGTGAAGGTTATTCTAGTACCATTATTCACAGTCTGCACAAAGGGAATAGGTTGGTTTAAGAAAGAGGCCATTGCACACACTAACAGTACTTCTACAAAGCCTCTTGAGGTTTATGAGACAAGACAGTGACCCAATTGTTGGAATCTGCCTCAACTTTCTGGTCGACCCATTTGAAGACTTAGACGTTTTCCCTCTGTTTTGAGCCTTTACCGCCATACCATTGCAGGGTTGCCTTGGTGGCGCGGTTGTGCAGTTTACCAGTTTACCATGGGTCACCTTATTCTGACTGGCGGTGGCGCGGTGAAGTGGTGACGACTTGGTTGATAGTTACCTCCTTACCGCGAAGGTGGCTCAATGGTGGCAAGGCAATGCAGTGAGCGGCAGGCTGACAGAGCTTTGGCTTACCGCCTTATCGTTGGGTGGTCCGTTCGGTGGCGAGGTATCGTGGTGAGCGGCGCAGTGGTGGCAGAATGGAAAAACATGTTCACCGTTGTACCACGGACGGTTTTCGGTTAAGCCGTGGTGGTGTGGTTGATGGTGACAAGTTGGCTGGTGGTTAGCGTTGGTGGTTACCGCCATACTGTGGGTAGTGAGTTGTCTCACTGCAATGCCACGGTAGGACCATTGATGGTCTGCCAAGTGGTTACCGCCCTACCGTGGGGTCGCCTGGCGGCCCCCATGGTAGCACAGTTGACCGTTAGCGGTTTGGGCTGGCGGTGACACCGCCTTACCATAGAGATCTGGCGGTTTGGGTGTAATAGCATGGTGAAGCCATGACGGTCAGTGGTGGTGCCTACCACCATACTGTGATTGCTTGTTCCTTAAGCCATGATGATGCAGTTTGACCACTGGTAGTCTGTGATACGGTTATCGCCATACCGTGAGGTGGGCCTGACCAGACGGTAGTAGTGCGGGATTGAAGACAGATACTGGGCTTGGTGAATTCATCGGTGAGCTCGGATGAGCTCATCGCTATATCGCAAGTCGACTTGGGTTGTGCAGCAATAGTGTGGGTATGGTCAGGGTGAGATCGGTTGAGCTCACTACCTTACCGTGGCTAGGTGGGTTGAGCTCGGCAGTGTTGCAATAGGAGCTTGGATGAGCTCGGGCCATAGTTTGACCGAGTTGGACTCGGTGTCAAAGCGACAGGCGAATGACAAGATGACACATGGTAGTTTGGTAGCACCTGATTGGCCGAAGACCAAAAAAGGAATGACATTTATTGCAGGCCAATTTCTAGCTAGAATTGGAACTTGTTTAAGGAAAGGATTTATTGCCTGGGTGGCTCGAGGAAAAGGAGATCGGTGTTGATTGGATGCATGCCTGGGTGGCTTGATGCAAGAAGGACGACATGGGCAGATCTGTCAGTGATTTCTTGAGGACAATTTTGACTGTTTGGATAGGTAGGTCATGTTGGTGCATGGAAAGAGATTATGTAATCTCATGTGCACATAGAAGAGGATGAGCGATTAGAAAGAGAGACAAAGAGGATGTTCGAATGGTCACAACTGTGAACACTCTATCTCTCAGTTCTACGAACATGTGAACCTATGGAGGCTGTGTGACTAGGCTGGCCGTGAGGTTGGTTGTGATAGTCATTTGAGAGGAGCTTAAGGGAATCTACACAGTATGTCTTAAGGACATTGTAACTATGTGAGATTTTGGTTTGTGTAGCCTATATTCGTTCTCTAGATGGACAAGATGTATTATCCTGAAGAGCATAGCTCTATGTTTGTATTGTAACTAGTTTTTTGTTACTGAAGAATACAAGTGAGCTGAATGTTTTGGAGGTGGGGTTTTTTACCCGAAAGGGTTTTCCCCACGTATATTTGTGTGTCCATATGTTTTATCTTTCATGTTGTTTGATTCATTTTTTGAATTTGTGCTTGTGTTGAATCTGTTAATAGTTATGCATTTACTTTCCTCAGTAGGATCAATGGGGGATCATTTGTGCCTGCTTCCGCTTTATGGCATAGCTATTTGTGTCTTTGTTGTGATTTTGAATTGAAATCACTAAGGCACTATTGTCGTAGATGCTAATCTTGATGACAGAACCGAATCTGTATCCCCAACTCCAATTAAGGTTTCATTACACAATACTTTTTGAACCTTCCAACTACACCTACTAGGGGTCATAGGTTGGGTTGCGAAGAAAAATCCTCACAACACTCACACCTACAACACTCCTTGGATACAAGGAAAGGAATTTTCAGTATTGTAAATGGAATCAAAATGGTTCACATCAGGTTCACCAAAAATGTAAGATAGGGGGACCAACCACTATAAGGCCCTAGGTCACAAAAGGCCAAGAGCAGAAAGGCTGCCTTAACCTACCTCAATTCAAAGGAAGGTTATGATCAAAAGGATGAGAATGATGAGGACTATGTGTCCTTCGATCACTCTGCAATCTCAAGAGTTGCAGAAAGACAAGATGAGTCACTTTTTGAGATTCAACTCTGCATCTCAAGTAGTTCTTTATCTGAGGACAAAAGTGTGGCTCTGGGATGACAGTGTGACATGCTGACGTCTTGCAGGTGCACTGGCATTCGTACGGACAAAGAACCAGAAAGACGAGGTTGGAACCCCTAGAAAGGACTAATAGTCAAGTCTAATAGTTTCGGGAAGTAAAGAAAAAGGTTAAGAAGAGAGAAAAGTAAATGCGGAAGTGATAAAGAGGTATATTACCGAGAGGGTGACAAAGATGATCTCGTAGAATATCCTTCTCGCCAACTTGTTTCAAGCTCTCTTCACGTGCACACAATAAAGGGAGAAATTTTTGGGGTTGTATAGGGGCCTACCTCAGTCAGACCCCCATCTTGGTGTTTCCACCTCCATGGACAGCCAAGTATGGAATGATAGAAATAATGATGAAGAAGGGAAATACAAGCTACGCATGTAAGAAACACTACAAAATAGTAAGTGCTTACCCAATTGAATACAATAGAGGGGATGAGAGGAGCTTTACCACCTCTGTCCAAAGCACTCAAGGCTTGTGGAGGAGAGAACAAGAGGGACTCAAGCCTCTGTTGTCACAATGTTTATCTTGCGCTCGCACTATCAAAGTGATGGAGTAGTGAGTTGTTGCAATGGAGTGAAGGGTGTTGCTACAAAGCTTGAAAATGGGTGAATGGAAATGGAGAGAGTGCTCAAATTGATCTTGCAAAACTTCTGCTAAGATTCAAAAACTTGGGAATGGATGGAATGGTCAAGAATATGAAGGAGAAGGTGAAAAACGGCCATATTCAGGTCAACCAGCCGAAGAGGGGTGTTACACTTCGACTTCCAATCAAAAGTGTAACCTCTCTATATTCTCCAGCCATAGGAATATTCCAAGGATGTAAGTGCGTTGTGCAAATGTCTGTGTGCCACGCGGGCATGCCCGATAGAAACGCCCCCGCCGACACGCAAATAGGGTGCCAAGTGGATGCAAGCAGTGGGCTTAAGTGGAATTAAGCCTCTTCCTTTGGTTTTCTAAAGTGTAAAGGGGCAGAAGGTGAATTTGTGTTAGGGGTTCAAATTCATGCTCATACACATACATATAGGCATACATACAAGATACATTCATTGATACATACAGGCATACGTACATGCATACAAGCATGCATGCATGCATACATACATGACATACAAGCATACATGTACATACAAACATACAAATATATCAGCATACATTCAATAGACTAGAATTTAACATAAAGCGAGTGCATTATAACGCGCTCGTGTTATGTCTTGTTTGACATGTTTCCCGCAGAAACAAAAGACCATGTCAAAACTGAGATATAATGAAAGCGCATTATAACGCGTTCGTGTTATATCTTGCTTTGGGAATCCCCAAGCCTTAGGATTGGTATTTTCCTTAGAATACCAACCCAAAGGCTTAGAGGGCATTCCCAATAGCCAGAGACATGTTTTTGCAAATTCTACAATATTTCACATAATCGAGTTCGTGCTCACCGTCAAGATTGCACGTGGTTCAATATCAAACAAATCAAATATCTGGGTAATGTTACGTTCTCTCTTAGCTATCCAACGATGTAATTTTTTTTACTTTCAATCAATGTTAAGCCTTTCATCCATAATTTATTTTGTTTGTATGTCTCTTTTTTGGCATTTAAAAGCAGTGTTTGGTGTTTTTTTTGTTATAAGTTAACCGCTCATCAAATTTTAAAATAAATTACATTTTTAGAAACTAGACTCCATTCTAAAAAATTTTGAAAAAAAAAAAAATTACTTTCCAAAATTTTTAGGGGTAGCACGGCCAAAATTCTATTTTTTAGGAAGTGTCCACTTCAAAAATTAGTAAAAAATCAAATATTCATTAAAAAATTATCAGGAAAATCATGCATCAACTACATATGGTTACCTAACTTCTCACCATTGTGATTTTAAAAATACTAAAAAAAATTCACCGTACGAGGGCTGTACAAGAGTTGCTATGTTATGTTTTTCTGACAAAAACAACACCAATTTGTGTACATCCCTCTTTTGAACCCCTTAATCTCAACCATTTAAAAAATAAATTAGTAGTTTAGAAAGTAGACTCGGAGCAATTCGATCCTTATTTTTGTTCCATTTAATTTTTTTGAGTGTAACTATCCTGAATTTCACGTCCAAGGTCAGTATTTTCTGATTTCAGAAAAATGTTGTCCACTTAAGTCCCCTTTCTGGGAACCATCTTGGTGGACTTACCCCATTCTCCATTTTGGAAGATTCATATCCTTCCGCATTGAGAAGTGTGCATTTGTTCCTTTGCTCTGCTAACCTTTGCTACATGTTTCCCTTTGGGAAATTTTGGGGCATATGGCTATCATTGCAGGGAAAGCACCATGCATTTTCATTAGCTGCTAGGTTATTTTGACCTAGAATCAACTCTTTCGTGTGGTTTTCTTTAACCATCTATATCGTCATGGTGACTGGAACTATCTGGTTGGCAGGAGCCACCTGTTGACTTCCCCAACCCGAAGGTCCTTGGTATGTGCTATGTTGATAGAAGGGCCTTCCTCCCTAGTAGGTTTGAGTGGCTTGCTTCAATCGGGCCGCTTGTTGCTACTTAATGAGAACTAGATCATTAGCAAAAGATCGCATCAGAATCTTCATATCACTAATGTTTGTTGCTATAGAGGAAGAACCCGATGTGCTTGGTTGTACGGTAGGGTATACATACATAGATTAGGGCAAAAATGAACCTATCACTTATTTCGTGAAAGTTCTCTTAACAGACTCCTCTTGAACTTGTGCACCTAAATTTTTTGCAAAAACAAGCATCGGAGGTTATGGCGATAGCTTCTCGGCATCTATCAAACTATTCTCTATGCGTACCACCACGTCATAGGCATTGGGTAAGGTATCCCCTCCCATAGAATTTATTAGGACTATAATATCTGAATTGATAGCCTTCAATTAGAACATGAACGCAATGGTAGCTTGAGGTCACACAGTCTCTAGGATCCTCTACTTGGTTTTGTTAAACTTGGTGTTGAAGTCACCCATAGCCTCCTATAAGGCTCTCTTGAAGGTGATCAGTTGATGTAGAAGTGAAGAATGATCTCCCCTTTTCAAAAAAAATTCAAATATCTTTTCTTCGAGGTCATCCCATGAGCTGATGGAGCCAAAAGTCAGAGATCTATACCAGTCTTGAGCCTTCCCTTTGAAAGAGGTGGCCAGAAATCTCATAGCAATGTTCGCCTCCACAACATTGTGCACTCTGCATACTTCCACTACGTCTTGGAGGTGCTCATAAGGGGTTTTAAAGTCTTCCCTAGAGAATTTCAGAATAACTTTGAAGGTGTTAGGAGGTATGGCGGGCCAGACATTGGGAAGAGTAGGTGGCAATAGTGGACTACCACTGTCCCAGGCTACAAGGTTTCTGGGGGTAGGAGGGGGAACGTGAGCGATGGAGAAAAATTTCCTATAGATCGAGTAAACTGGTATTCATATTTAGAAACTTTGACCTTCAGGCAAAGTAGATAAGGCTTTGAACTCCAGAATCTTACTCCTTACTCTACTTCTTCTTACAAGCGATACGAAACCTGTAAATCTTATTCTCCTAGGTACCAAGGAGGGTAGCTGGGAGTACTGAAAATTACCCTTCGAGGATACTCTTGTTTGAACCCTAGGCATGAAACCTCTAGTTTCCTTCCTTGGTATGATTTAAAAATATTTCTAACTTCTAATCAGACTTTCAAAACTTGTCCCATTGGGCGTGCCAGAAAAAGAACTGTTGATCATCAAAGCTTACGCCTCTTTGACAGTCTTATGGGAAATTCAGCGAATGGGGGACAATATGTGCCTCACTGAATACCTTCAAGATTTTTATAGAAAGTTGACTCTTCTCTGAGTTTGGGAAAAGAGTAGAAAGAAATGTAAACAAAAAAACATAAAAAGTGGTTATGTGCCAACGCTTTTACAACATTTCAAAAGCACAAGTTTCTTTCTATAAATGACATGATAGAAACATAACACCACATCCCTTCATTTTTGGGAAGATAATGAATAGTAGAGGCTAGATACAAGCACAGTTGCAATCATTCAATCCACTCGCAGGAAGTGTGTATTAAGATCCGACCAAACATAGAAGTTCCAAGAATCAATAGAAAAACATTCAAAAGCTATATAAACTCTTCCTCTTAATATAGCATGACATGAGAAATGATAACCCTACAAAGAAAATAGAGAAGTCTAATGACATAATCCAGTTTCTACAGATTGTAACTTCATCATGCACACAAACAACATAGAAATCCAATAATCAAACTATTCAAATTAAATAAGACATAGTATTCTATTTTGGATGAGGATATAAAGAAATAAATATTGACAAAGACCATATCATGCATAGTTTCAGATATTTCTCCTAGATAACTTGTACCTAAAATATTAAATGAACTTTAAAACAAAGATCAAATTCCAATCCGACAATAGTTTGAGTATATAAAAGACAGAACATGCCAGAGTGAAGTAGTGTTTTATATAAACTTAAAAGAAAATATTTCTACTAACTATGAAAGCTAAAGAAAAAAATTTCCAAAAGGAAAACTCCAGGAACCCTTTCTTCATGTTGTCGCTTCCAATTTATAGCCGCCAAGGAGAGAGAAACATTGACCTCATTCAGGAGTAATGACTGTCAGGTGTTCGCACCTGATAGCTTGGAATCCAATCCTAGATATTTTGTTAGGTCACTACAATCATGCTCATCAACTTTCAACTACCGCATTAATATCATTTAGATATTTGAATGGGATTACCCCTCGTAATCACTCGGATCCTAGAAGAACAGTCTGGAAAAGGTCTTGTTAACTAGTCAAGTGGCTTTGGTGGCATCGACTCATGTCCCTTCATTAGAACAAAGAAAAATACATTCCAACAGACTCTGAATGAAGGCTCCCAAGATACAACTCCTCTGCAGCGAAGAGATGGCGTGTCATGCAAGCGAATAGTCTCAGGTTCGTGAAAAGTGATTTTAAGAAATCGCCTGCCAAGCCGACATGTGGTCTAACTCCCAGCTGAAAAGAAGGTGATAACAAAGCACGCACGACCATCACGTGGAAAATTGTGCGCCCGTTGAAAACACAACCTCTTCACGCATGGATCCTCTCGAAGACAAAAGTAAAGCCAAAAATCAAAAATAGACTAAGGAAATATTTTGCTTCACAATTATGATTGAACTAACTTAATAAGTAAACTAAACATTGAGCAAGTAAGCATATTTACCCAAGAAATCAAACCAAAATCCCCAAGAATCGAAAGCAATCTCCCCTCCTAGCACTCAAAACTATTTAACAAATTGGGATAATCACATCACATAATGGACTCTTCCCTGAATCAAGGAATAGTTATATACAATTGATAGCCTGGGTATGTAATTCAGAATCTCTATATCCCACCAAAGCAAAAAGGAAAGAAGTGTGAGCTAACACCCATTGGTGAAACTTACAATCTGCTACAAAATGGCTTTAGCTTACAATAGCTAAGAAACCAAAATGACATAAGACCCTAAAAATCACTGTCCAAGTCATTTGAGAAAAAGGCTCTATAGATAGCTAGTAGGAACACAAAAAGGCTTCCAGAAAAATACTAGATTCTCCTTTGGATAGCTGAAAATTTATACTGAGCAAAAATCAACTATCCTCTTAAAATCAAACGAGCCTTAATTCAATTTTCTAAAAGAGCACCTAGGACATATAAATAACCCCATAGTGATAACATTTTAGAGGAATCTCTTAAAAAGAATGTCCGGGGAAACTCTTTTCCAAACCACTTAATTTATGCACCTTCTCTCATGTGTAATCACAAAGAATGGAAAGGAGCTAAATAGATATAAAAAATTCCCAAAAACTCTAAGCAAGAAATTGTAGCATTTGAAGTATTGTTCATCCGAACAATAGGATGGCAAGAAGTTTATTAAATTTGAACAAACGACATATCCCTCCCAGATAATTTCAAACATGTCCAAACCTTCTTCTTTAAAGAACATTCAAAGAAAAACTACCTCCTCTCAACTATTCTAAAATAATCTCAACAAAGAGCACAACGGCTCAAAGTGAAATCCATGGTATAAGGATGACAAGGCAAGTTATCATCCTATCACTACTACTAAATAGAGCTATGCTAAGTAAATCTGTTTCAAACCCAAACTAGTATCAATGACAACCCATATGTATGATGGTCACTATAATATTTTAATCCCTCCATCCAACATACCTTGGCTTAAATCCATAACCGAAGCACGCCTCTCTAATCTTTCATACTAAGCCAATCATAGATTCATTAATTAAAATAGCTTCTCCACAATGAAATTAATCTACAAGAGTATCATCTAAACAATAGAAACCATTGGATGGGTGGTACAACTTGCCACAAAGGCAGTTGTGTCTGTAACCTAAATCCTCGAACCTATATTTTTTTGAACCGAAATGAAATGCTTAAAGTCGCTTTTTCCCTACACCCAAATCAGGTAGAAGGCAAACATTTTTTAACCCGAAGGTCTATGTTCAAGAAAAAGAAGTATAATTATTGCATTTCAAAGTAGGTCAGCAGGATTAAAATTACATCAATTTCCATTATCAAGAATCACTATCCAAACCACAAATACAAAGAGGTGATTTAATAAATAAAAGCATTTAAACCAGTACTTATGAAAAACACATTTTGCAACATTTAAACATTGAAATTAACCAAATCATCTCTTGCATAAATTCAAAGGTGGAATAGATAATCTTCATCATCTAGCTTTAAACCTATTTATATATTTATATGTTAACTTAAGAGTTATAATATGCAATGTAAGTAGTCTATAAGATTATAGATGTGACTGTCTAGCAAAATGGCACATATGTGCAAATATAATGGATGATCATAATTTTTTTGAGTCTGTAACCTAACCCTTGACACTAAATTACAAAATTGGGGACAAAGAATATTTACACTTCATATTTTGTAAACCCTAACTGAAACTTATAAGCTGCTATAAATAGCATAGTTTGATACTAAAATTAGCATACCCTAACTTTTAAACTCTATGAACTGGGATCCTTAACTAGCATGAGCTCGTAGAGCCGCTTTAGGAAATCATAAACAAAGATGAAACCCAAATGTGTGAAAAAATGGGTTAAAGTATAGTTATAGAAAAGTACGAGTCCAACTCCCCATGATAGAAAATCTGAGAGGTGATTGAGCTAGCAAGTCACATGCCTCTTTGACTCATCAACCAACGTCAAAGCATAATTAGTAAGTGAGCTCGTTTAATTAGAAGCAACACCAAATAATCATGGGTTTTACCATTCCCCAAATTGGTAAGCTTACCGAAAACAAAAATAAATTATAATAATATAATACTATAAGATGGTGATAATAAAAATAATATAATTTTATAAGAATATAATATAATAATATTAAAATATTTAATAATAATACAAATTTAATTGTATTATAATAAATAATAATAATGTATATTAATAATTAATTATTTTATTTATTTATTTAATTTATATTTATTATTTTTAATTCAAAATTATTTAGAAACTATTTTCTTTATATAAAATTGTTATTTTTTATTTAGATTTACTTAAAATTATTTTTAATTTTAATTTTTGTAAATATAAATTTCAATGGTAAAGTTATTTAAAATTTCAAATATAAATTTCAGCAGTAATTTTTTTTTTAAATTAAATAATTTTAAGGTAAAGATTTTTAAATCACATATTAATATGAGCACTCGAGTGGTTACCCCTATCGTTAACATGTTTGTAGTATGATTTTTATGATTTTTATGATGGGATGCATGTGTTTATGTATGTTACATCCTCTGCCATGCATTTTTATAGGGAGAATAGCCATGCCCTTCATTATACACCAAGATATGATTGCTAATTTTAAATTGTTTAATAATTCATAACTTGTTAAACCATGTCCAAATAAAGAATAAAGTAAAGGGCCAAGGGTGAGAAGTGAGAATAAGTGGAAATTAAAAAAAGTGATATGATATTTGTGATAGTTATCAACACCGTGCAAGTTCCATTAAACTTTGGATGTCTATTAAATAATATATAAAGTTATGTAAGTGGATGTGCAGTCAATTCAAAGCTATCACTTGTTCCTCTAGGTCTCGATTGTATACACAACATAATTTTCTTAATGGTCTAAATTGGCTTCATGATTTATGCAAAATCAAAAAGAAAAAATTGTTAATAACCTTCCACACCTCTTTGACATATTCATTATACACCAAAATGTGATTTGTTAATTTTAAATTATTTAATAATTCCCAATATGTTAAACATTGTCCAAATAAAGAATAAAGTAAAATGTTTTATTTATAAAAATAAAGTAAAATGTTTAATTTATAAAACTAAAGTAAAATGTTTATTCCTTGTTGCTTCGTTTATTGTACTCTACTTTGTATAAAGGGCAAAAACAAATTCCAAATTTCATAATAGCAATTGGTACTTTATCTGTAAAATGTAGAGCAAGATTTGCAATTTTCTTTGTGCGAAATTACACAGAAAGAAAATGGAATCTATCACGAGAGGATGTATGATATGACCTTCAGGTGGAGTAGATAAGACTTTGAACTCTGGACTCTTACTCCTTACTCTAATACTTCTTACAAGCGATACATAACCTGTAAATCTTATTCTCCTACGTATCGAGGAGGGTAGTTAGGAGTACTGAAAATTACCCTTCGACGATGCTCTTGTTTGAACCTTGGTATGAAACCTCTAGTTTCCTTCCTTGGTCTGATTTAAAAATATTCCTAACTTCTAATCAGAATTTCAAAACTCGTCCCACTGGATGTGCCAAAAAAAGAACTATTGATCATCAAAGCTTGTGCCTCTTTGACAATCTTATGGGAAATTAAGCGAATGGGTGACAATATGTGCCTCACTAAATACCTTCAAGGTTTTTATAGAAATTTGACTCTTCTCTAAGTTTGGGAAAAGAGTAGAAAGAAATGTAAACAAAAAAACATAAAAAGTGGTGATGCGCCAATGCTTTTACAACATTTCAAAACCACAAGTTTATTTCTATGAATGACATGATAGAAACATAACACCACATCCCTTAATTGTTGGGAAGATAAAAAATAGTAGATACTAGATACAAGCACAACTGCAGACATTCAATCCACTCACAGGAAGTGTGTATTAACATCCGACCAAACATAGAAGTTCCAAGACTCAATAGAAAAACATTCAAAATCTATATAAACTCTTCCTCTTAATATAGCATGACATGAAGAAATGATAACCCTACAAATAAAATATATAAGTCTAATGACATAATCGAATTTCTACAGATTGTAACTTTATCATGCACACAAACAGCATAGAAATCTGATAATCAAACTATTCAGATTAAGCAAGACATAGTGTTCTATTTTGGACAAGGATATAAAGAAAGAAATATTGACAAATACCATATCATGCACAGTTTCAGATATTTCTCCCAGATAACTCATACTTCAAATATTAAATGAACTTTAAAATAGAGATCAAATTCCAATCCGATAATAGTTTGAGTATATAAAAGACATAACATGCCAGAGTGAAGCAGTGTTCTATAAACTTAAAACAAAATATTTCTACTAACTATGAAAGCTAAAGAAACTTTTTTCCAAAAGGAAAAATTCAAGAACCCTTTCTTCATGTTGTTGCTTCCAATTTATAGCTACTAAGGAGAGAGAAACGTTGATCTCATTCAGGAGGAATGACTATCAAGAGTTCTCACCTGATAGCTTGGAATTTGATCCTAGATATTTTTTTAGGTCACTACAACCTTGCTCATCAACTTTCAACTACCGCATTACTATCATTTAGATATTTGAATAGGATTACCCCTTGTAATCACTCAGATCCTAGAAGAACAGTCTGGAAAAGGTCTTGTCAATTGTTCAAGTGGCTTCGGGGGCACCGACTCATGTCCCTTCATTATAAAAAATAAAAATACATTCCAATAGACTTCGAATGAAGGCTCCCAAGATACAACTCCTCTGCAATGAAGAGATGACATGTCACGCAAGCAGATAGTCTCAGGTTCATGAAAAGTGATTTTAAGAAATCGCCCGCCAAGCCGACACGTGGTCTAACTCCTAGCTAAAAAGAAGGCAATCAACAAAGCATGCACGACCACCATGTGGTGCATTGCACACCTATCGAAAACACAACCTCTTCATGCGTGGATCCTCTCGAAGATAAAAGTAAAGCCGAAAATCAAAAATAGACTAAGGCAAAAAAATTATTCACAGTTACATGATTGAGCTAACTTAATAAGTAAACTAAACATTGAGCAAGTAAGAATATTTACCCAATAAATCGAACCAAAATCCCCAAGAATCGAAAGAAATCTCCCCTCCTAACACTCAAAACTATTTAATAGATTGGGATAATCATATCATACAACAGACTCTTCCTTGAATAAAGGAATAGTTAAATTCAATTGATAGCCTGGGTATAGAATTCATAATCTCTATATCCCACCAAAGAAAAAAAGGAAAGAAGTGTGAGCTAACACCCATTGGTGAAACTTCCAATCCACTAAAACATGGCTTTAGCTTACAAAAGCTAAGAAACCAAAATGACATTAAGACCCTAAAAATCACTATCCAAGGCACTTGAGAAAAGGCTCTATAATTGGCTAGTAGGAACACAAAAAGGCTTCCAGAAAGGTACTAGATTCTCCTTGGGATAGCTGAAAATTTATACTGAGCAAAAATAAACTATCCTCTTAAACTCAAACGAGACTTAATTCAATTTTTTAAAAGAGCACCTAGGACATATAAATAACCCCATAGTGATAAAATTTTGGAGGAATCTCTTAAAGAGAATGTCTAGGGAAACTCTTTACCAAATCACTTAATTTATGCACCTTCTCTCATGTGTAAAGAACAAACGACATATCCCTCCCAAATAATTTAAAACATGTCTAGACCTTCTTCTTTAAAAAACATTCAAAGAAAAATTGCCTCATCTCTCAGCTGCTCTAAAATAATATCAACAAAGAGCACAATGACTCAAAGGGAAATCCATGGTATAAGGATGACAAGGAAAGCTATCATCTTATCACTACTACTAAATAGGGCTACGCTAAGCAAATCTGTCCAAACCAGTATCAATGACAACCCATATGTATGATGGTCACTATAATATGTTAATCCCTCCATCCAACATACACTAGCTTAAATTCATAACCGAAGCATGCCTCTCTAATCTTTCATACTAAGCCAATCTTAGATTCATTAATTAAAATAGCTTCTCCACAACAAAATTAATCTACAAGAGTATCACCTAAACAATAGAAACCATTGGGTGGGTGGTACAACTTGCCACAAAGGTAGTTGTGTCTGTAACCTAAATTCTCAAACCTAATTGTTTTTTAACCCAAATGAAATGCTTAAAGTCGCTTTTTCCCTACACCCAAATCAGGTAGAAGGCAAACAGTTTTTAACCCAAAGGCCTATGTTCAAGAAAAAGAAGTATAATTATTGCATTTCACAGTAGATCAACAGGGTTAAAATTACATCAATTTCCATTATCAAGAATCACTATCCAAACCACAAATACAAAGAGGTGATTTATTAATTAAAAGCATTTAAACCAGTACTTATGAAAAACACATTTTGCAACATTTAAACATCAAAATTAACCATTCACAAATCATCTCTTGCATGAATTCAAAGGTGGAATAGATAATCTTCATCGTCTAGCTTTAAACCTATTTATATATTTATATGTTAACTTAGGAGTTATAATTTGCAATGTAAGTAGTCTATAAGATTATAGATGTAACTGTCTAGCAAAATGGCACATATGTGCAAATATAACGGATGATCATAATTGTTCTGAGTCTATAACCTAACCCCTGACACTAAATTACAAAATTGGGGGCAAAGAATATTTACACTTCATATTTTGTAAACCCTAATTGAAACTTCTAAGCTGTTATAAATAGCATAGTTTGATACTGAAATTAGCATACCCTAACTTTTAAACTCTATGAACTAGGATCCCTAACTGGCACGAGCTCGTAGAGCCGCTTTAGGAAATCATATGCCACCTTTGAGCAGAAGCGGTGCATCCAGTATTCAAATTCCTCGAGGTATTTTAATTTTTGTAAATATAATTTTCAATGGTAAAGTTTTTTAAAATTTCAAATATAAATTTCAGCGGTAAATTTTCTTTTTTTTAAAAAGAAATTAAGGTAAAGATTTTTAAATCACATATTAATATGAGCACTCCAGTGTCGTTACCTCTATCATTGTTAACATGTTTGTAGTACAATATTTATGATTTTTATGATGGGATGCATGTGTTTATGTATGTTACATCCTCTTACATGCATTTTGAAAGGGAGAATCGCCACATCCTTCATTATACACCAAGATATGATTGCTAATTTTAAATTGTTTAATAATCCATAACTTGTTAAACCGTGTCCAAATAAAGAATAAAGTAAAGGGCCAAGGGTGAGAAGTGAGAATAAGTGGAAATTAAGAAAAGTGATATGATATTTGTGATAGTTATCAACACCGTGCAAGTTCCAATTAAACTTTGGATGTCTATTAAATAATATATAAAGTTATGTAAGTGGGTGTGTAGTCAATTCAAAGCTATCACTTGTTCTTCTAGGCCTTGATTGTATACACAACATAATTTTCTTAATAGTCTAAATTGACTTCATGTAGTGCATGATTTATACAAATCCAGAAAGAAAAAAATGTTAATAACCTTCCACACCTCTTTGACATATTCATTATACACCAAGATATGATTGCTAATTTTAAATTATTTTTGTAATTCCCAACTTGTTAAACCCTATTCAAATAAAGAATAAAGTAAAATGTTTAATTTATAAAAATAAAGTAAAATGTTTAGTTTATAAAAAAAAAGTAAAATATTTATTCCTTGCTGCTTCAAATGCTTCAAATAAAGAATAAAGTAAAATGTTTAGTTTATAAAAATAAAGTAAAATGTTTATTCCTTGCTGCTTCGTTCATTGTATTCTACTTTGTATAAAGGGCAAAAAACAACAAATTCCAAATTTCATAATAGCAATTGGTACGTTATCTGTAAAAATGTATAGTTAGATTTGCAATTTTCTTTGTGCGAAATTACACAGAAAGAAAATAGAATCTATAACGCGAGGAGGTAATGATATGACGTCGTTTTCTTGTTACAGTACTTTGGCAACTACTAGGAACTTGGAAACTGCGCCTGAAAAGGTTATGCGCTCTGTGAAATGCCCTCGAAATTTCGTAGACGCACTGGAAGCGGAGATGAAGAAAGGAATAATAAAAATAAATGATGTTCAAACGGAGGATCGTACGAATCTGGAACCCGAAAATCGAATAGCTTTTTTGTGTGCGATCACTTTGCTCCTTCCGTTTTACCTTAGCTATGAAGGTTTCTGTCCTCCTCTATGCCTTAGGAAAATTCCTCGTAGGGCGCTGCATTCCAAATATTGAACACCAAATTGTAGTATACGTAGAACCCAGTCTTGCTGTGTTATAATATATCCTCCTGAAACCGAATTTTTAGAGAACATTTCAAGTAAGTGTTGTTTGTGGCTTTGTGCTCTTGAACATGTCGACTAGTTGTATGGACGAGAGGCTGAGGATGTCGATGCTCATGGCGAATCCTATGCTGGAGGACAAGAAAGATGAAATCGCTGGAGCTTCGAGCTTGACACTTTCGTATCAGCAGAAAATCCGGCCGCTGCTGGATGCGGTAGATAAGCTGCGGAATCTGGACATCATGAAAGAAGGAATCCAGCTTCCGAGCATTGTGGTAGTGGGCGACCAGTCCAGCGGCAAGTCCAGCGTCTTGGAGTCCCTCGCTGGCGTCAAGCTTCCCCGAGGGAAGGGCATCTGCACGCGCGTTCCCCTCGTCATGAGACTCCAAAGCTGCAGCGACGAATCTGAAGCCCAAATCTCCATCGAGTACAGTGGCAAAACGGAGATAATAAAAGAGTGGGACATAACAGCTGAGATCGAGGCCGCGACACGAGAAATTGCAGGAAATGAGAAAGGAATAAGTTACACTCCGATCACGCTCCACATTACAAAAGTTGGAGCTCCGGATTTGACAATGGTGGACTTACCCGGCATTACCAGAGTTCCAATAGCCGGGCAGGCGGAGGACATTTACGAGCAGGTCACGGAGATTATAATGCACTACATCAGTCCAAAGGAGAGCATTATTCTCAACGTTTTGACGGCGAATGTGGATTTTCCCACCTGCGAATCAATCAGAATGTCGCAGAAGGTGGATCCAAAAGGCGAGCGGACTCTGGCCGTGGTGACCAAGTCAGACAAGGCGCCCGAGGGGCTTCTCGAAAAAGTGACGGTGGACGCCGTCAACATTGGCCTCGGCTACGTCTGCGTCCGCAACGGCATTAACGACGAAAGCAACGCCGAAGCCCGGGAGATTGAAAAGCAGCTATTTGACGTCCACCCGCAGCTGAGGAAGATCGACAAGTCGATGGTGGGAATCCCTGTTTTGGCGCAGAAGCTGATGCAAATCCAGGCTACGACCATCAACACCACGCTCCCTCAAATCTGCAACAAAATCGACGACATGTTAGCAAAGCGCCAATCTGAGCTCAGCAGCCTCCCCCAGCACTTGTGCAACGCGCGGGAGGCCGATGTGGCGTTCGTAAAGCTGCTGAACGAGATTAAGGAGTCCCTGAAGAAGATCGTAATTCTGGGGGAATTTCAGCAGTTTCAAGATGATCCCCTGATGCACTGTACCGCCCGCCTGCGAGAGATGTTCGACAAGTTTTACAAGGACCTCTGTCAGAGCGGCGCAGTGGGGACCAAGTTTCTGGCCAAGGAAACCCAAATGCTGGGGGAAGCCAAGGGCGTTGGCCTGCCTAACTTCTTGCCGCGTTCTGTGTTTCTGGACCTGTTGCAACAGATGGTTGAAGAGGTGTCCGACAGGGGACTCGACCTTGCATCAACTGTTTGGCACTACTTGGAAACCGTCATTAATCGGGTTATTGACCACTACTGTCAGTGCTATCCGCAGCTGCGGTCCCGCGTTCAACGAGCTGTGCAGGGGCTGGTGGTGGAGAAGAAGCAGGAATGCATCACACATGTTAAGCAAATGTTGGAGATGGAGAAAGGCATCGATTTCACCCTCAGTCCTGCATACATGGAAACGTATGGCAGGCTCATTCAGTCGAAACGCGACTTCATGGAGAGACTGCGCAACCTCGTCCACGATTCTAGTAGGGGTTACAACTCGGGCTCTGGTTACGATATAGCAAACAAGACGGTGATGATAGACGATTTTGGACACATGGATGTGAGCGGCATCATGGAAATGCCGACCGACCGTGTGGAAGAGGCGTATGAAATGCAGATGAGCGTTATGGCGTACTGGAAAGTGGTCATTTTGAGGATGGGGGATGGGATCCCTTTGCATCTCCAATTTGTTTGCAGAAAATTGGTGGGCAAGGAGCTGGAGGCCCAGATTCTCAAAGATGTGGGAGGCCCCAATTTCGGTGCCATGGAAAAGATTATGGAAGAAAGTCCAGTGGTGGCTACCAAGAGAAAGAACTTAATCAACAGTCTCCAACTGCTTAAGGGCTCCAAAACCGCCGTCGCCAACATCATGGATCGGGTTGCAGAGGCGGCCTAAAGGTAAGGCTGTTACCCCCCTTTAATCGCTTTTGGTCTATAACTTTGTTGAACTTTAATCATTGGCTGGCATTGTTAAAAATGGTATAAACGCCAGCAGGATATAAAGGATATATGATTCGATTTCCAGTCTCCCAGCATGCTAGGCTTACAGCTGGAGGTTTTGCTTGACGACAAAGAATTATAAGAGAATTATTAGTTTCCTAAATACCATGCATTATTGGGGTGCTTAATTAAATATTATGTTGATTCTCCACATATTCACTTTATATATTAAAATCCTTTGGGTCGTGTTTGTATGAAAAAATATTCATTTCTTATCCAATATAATATTAGCAGTTGCATCTTTATGGAGTGTATTGGATACAGGTACTTTAGAAAATATTTTGGTCGACAAAAATTGTAATATCATAGAGAAGAGGGGTTGAAATTTTATATTTTTATAATGAAGTTTTTGTTTGGACTTTTTAAATAATGTTGTCAATATAGAGAATTGAATATTTAAAGAGAGTCTAAATGACTATAAAATTAATTTTGACAATAACTACAATCATTTTTTTTTTTGTCAATGGATCTTTATTTTCATACATCTTTTCTATAGGAGATAGATGAGATGACAATCACTGTCGAAGTAAAACAACATCTAAAAAAAAATTTAAATTTACAAAATGTAAATAAGGCATGAATAACGTACTTTAATTCTTTGTTTTAATATGAGGGAAACATCAAGATAGAATTTAACGAAAGTAGACATGGTGAATATGAGGAGAAAAACATGAAGTCAATTGATGAAAGACAACTTATAATTACAGTATAAAACATAAATACAAATAATATTGCAATAAATGTATTTATAACTTAAACAAATAATTAAATAGCTTTAAATTGGTAATTTCCAAAAAAGAGGGGTGGAAGTTGGTGGACAAAAGGAAAGATTTAGAACAATTTCTTACTTCCCAATCACAGTAAAAAGTACAAGATACAAAACATGACTACATAAACTCAAAAATTAAATAAGTATACCCAAGTAAAATAAGATTTAAGTAATAATTTAGTTGCAAAATAGAAAAAGAACTTATGGGAAAAAATCAATATCATTTAGATGTATCTAAACATGTTAATCTTGGGTGTTAATTATCTTCCACTTGTAGCTCCTTTATATGCGTTATGAATTGTAGATAGGTAGAATCCTATTACTATAAATGAATTGAATGTTGTATAAGAATGAAAAATGGGTTGTGGGTGTGTAGAGAAATAGCATTTCCAAGACTTAGTGGTCAAACAATTAAAAATAAATTGTAAAGAAATATATAGGAGATGAAATATGGATTGCAATTAAAATATGCAAGAGAGAAATAAGGAAGAGAGAAGTGAAATAAAAGCAATAAAATAATAACCATAAAAGTCAACTATTGCTCTATAAAAACTATATGTTCAACAATAGAATTACCAATCTACATCAAAATGACTATAATGGATTGTCAATCAACTATATTCTTTTCAACAATTACTCAAAACGCATGTCCAATTAAAAAATTCATGAAAATATAAAGATCAACTAACTCACTCTAGAAATCACAATTCAATAAAAATAAATAGAAATAATTTACAATCTATGTCAAATATCCTATGTGCAAGATTAAAATTCAATAAGATTTTTTTTTTAAAATACTCAACATAAAATTAAATAAAAAAAAGGCCTCCAAAACCACAAATTCAACAATAAA
Source organism: Sequoiadendron giganteum (assembly GCA_007115665.2). Taxonomy (NCBI): domain Eukaryota; kingdom Viridiplantae; phylum Streptophyta; class Pinopsida; order Cupressales; family Cupressaceae; genus Sequoiadendron; species Sequoiadendron giganteum. The sequence goes on along the minus strand of CM021110.1, from coordinate 134,827,127 downwards.
TTGAACAAATTTAATTTAAATTCAACTAAATGTATAGGCAACAAAATTCAACTAACTCCATAGAAATCATAAATTTGATATTATAATTTGTTATGCATACCAAAATAGAATCAAAATCTTCCCAAAAAAAAATTCAATATGCATTCCAATTGAGAAAAGTTACAAGAAAAAAAATTATGTCTTGCTAAAACACATAAATTCTCTCTTTGAAGCACTATGGGTGGCGATCTTGACTTTACTAGTGTGGAATATATGGCTGGAATGAAATAGAAGGATTTTCATAAAAAACTTTTTAGATCTGAAATTTTTTCTTAATGAATTGGAAAGGAATATATCGAAAGTAATAATGGAAGATGTTGTGAAAAACTCAAACCCATGCACCTCATTCTCAAGTTGGGATAATGAAATGATAAAGCTTTGGTCTCTCTTGAAGATTCCAAACCAAGGGGCACATTCTAAAGTTCAAAATTTTGATGGAAGTATAATCAAATCATGTGCCACCCCCAAATGTTGTGAAACTAAATTTTGATGGTGCATCTAAAGGAAACCCAGGTTTATTAGGGTTAGGTTGTGTAATCCGCTATGACAAATGAGGGTTATTAAAATACTTGTCTCTGAAGCTACCTATGGGCACTAATAATGTAGTAGAGGCTCATGGTCTATTAGTAGGTGTAAATCTAGCACACAACATGCAACTCAAAAATATTCACATCGAAGGATATTCTTTAAACATTATTAATCCAAGTAGGAACTGACAAGCAAATAACTGGGTCATTTCTTACATCTTGAAACTAGTTTGGGAACTTCTTGAGGGTTTTGCTGCAGTAAAAATTATAAAATGCTATAGGGAAGCTAATTCAATACTAGATGCCTTAGCAAACCACACTTGAAAAATGGAGACAAAAATCCTCCAAGTCGATCCATCTAATTTTCTCTTGATTTAGAGGATTTTATTCAAATTATTCACAAAGAAGGACAAGGGAGTGATGCCTCTAGGGTATCAAGCTAACTATATGGCTAACGTTGGATCAACTATATTTTCCACCTCATTGGGGTGGTAAACTGATTGTTTGGGTATCGGGTTAGTACTGAAGAAGCATATGTCTATGTGAGATGTTATGCACTCCATACCACTTTTCTCCAAGGGTGGATTGGAAAGCCTAATCTTAAGCCTAGCATCCACTAGTGCCTGACAAAATGTGTTTCGTTTGGTCCCCAAGATGGTTGTGTTGATGTCCTCAAGCCTACTTGATACGGTCATGACCACAACACTTCCTTTCCTCAAGGAAGGATTCGAAGTACATATACCTTGACCCCAATGCTCGATAGTGCCACGTGGCTTTTGTGTGCAAGTTCTAAATTTCAGGAGCTTAAAGGTTGCAAAAAGGTGTGATATTGGTTCATTTTTTGGAAGCTAGTTGTATGATTATCATGTTAGTAATACATATGATTATAATACCTAGGTGAAATATATCATGCACTTTGAGAGACAATCCTCCAAGGGAGGTTCTGAAAGCATAATCTTAAGTCTAGCATCCAAAAGTTTCAAGTGGAATTAGCATCATTTGGTCCTCAGATTAGGTATGCCAAGGCTTTATGATGGCTTGGCTTTTCTATGAGTGTTGTGTTGTATTCCCCTAAGGGAGGTTCCAAAAGGAAAATATATTGAGTTTGACACTCGACAATGCCATGTGTCATATGTGTGCAAGCTCGGGAGTATTTTGAGCTTGAAGATTGGGGAAATGTGTGCTATTGGTTATTTTAATGCTTGTGTGATATTACCACATGTTTTTTCATCACATGACCCTAAGAGAGGATCCAAAAAGTTTTCTAATAGGAACCTATTATCCACTTATGCCACATGTTAATTGGGCACAAGCTTGAGAAGGTTTATGACCAAGGGGAGCTAAATGATGCATCATTGGCCCACTGTAACCTCCAGATAGGTAATGGGAGTCAATGATCGATATCACATCTACTTGTGAACTCTATTTTGAAAACGTCACTAGAAATGCTAGGAAAGCTTACTAAATTTTAGGGAATACTATTTTGACATTTTCTCAACCAAAGGTGATGAATTTTCCCTTCGTACTACACTTGCATTTAAACCTTGATTTGATGGGTATTAATGATTAATTATTGTTCCGTAAATATGTCATTTGATAATTAAAGAAGCTAGCCACATTCACTAATATATGTGCATGTGCCAGCATCTATTTTTGTGGGTTTTTTTCTAAGTCTGAAGTTGAGCATATTAGAAGGTCAAACACCATTATATAAAATCAAATAATTATATAGTCAATTGTTTATCATTTTCTAATATTACACTTGTTGGGGTGCCTCCTCATGCAAGAGTATTTTTATCAATCAGTGTGTCTTAATTGACAAAGAAATCTAAAATTCACAGCGTGCATACCTACTACAAGAATTTTAGTGAGGAGGTATGGATACTCCCATTAGCCTAGTGAGGACTCATAAACATATGGACTTCCATGGAATAGTCTTGGAGCTTCGATTGAAGCGAATCATGTTGGAATTGGATTTTATGTTGATCGAAGCGGTTAAACCCATCCTGGGTCGAGAATTTCTATCATCGGATGAGTGGCTTAGGGTGGATTCATACATTTCCTCATAATTTATGGTGGCACTACCTGACATGCGAATTCCAAAGGTGGAGGTGGTGGAAATGGCTCGCAATCCCTTTATACCTAAAATTTAGGTGGGTTGGAGGAGGTGTTGGAAGCTACCTCCTTAGGTCTTGGTATACCCAAGGCTCATGACCTAGAGCATCTTTTGGTTCTGGGTAATGAGGTAACCTTTTACCCTTTCATATTGGATATCAAAGGTGAGGCGTTGCGCTAACATAGGGTAAAAGTACAAAGCTATGTCACACTTTTTAAAGGAAACGACTAGCATTGATCCAATTTTTAAACTTGAATCACTAAAAAATGACATATATATTTTGAATTTTGAAATGATATAAAAAAATAAAATATTTATGTTTTAGTATATTGTTTGCTTGTATTTTTTTTTTTTAAATAAAAATATATTTGAATATAGATTTTTATAAATTGACACTATAATTTAGTTGCTAAAAAAATGTTGAAAAATGAAGTTCCATGAGACCTCAATCTTTATATAGTAATTATAAATTTTTTCCTTCAATTTTTTTGTGTGTATTTATAACTTAAAACTTTAGTGCATGGATTTTATTTTTTTTAAATTGATAAATATATAATTTTAAATAAATATTAAAATGTGCACGTATTAAAAAATACTTGTTTCCATTCGACGTCAACTTTCATAATATCTATTTATCTAAAATGGAAAAAAAATATACCATCTTTCTTTTATCTAGTGCATCATATTTTTCAAAAAAATTAAATAAGCTTTACTATTTTTCCTTAACATGGTAATCAACCTAACATTTTGTGTTGATAACCTACTTTTAGTAAAAATAAAAAGGAAAATATAAATAATAACTAAATTATTAATATATATATTGGAAAGCTACACTTATGGATCTACAAAAGGGTAGTTTTATATTTTACAAAAACTATTATTTACATGAGTAGAAGTTGTTAAAACACCATTTTTTTCAAATAAATCTATTTTTTTGGTAAATTAGCCTCAAAGTGGTGTTACATATGTATTTAGCCAACAATTTTAGTTGGAGAAGTTGTGGAAATATCTAACTTAGGTATAATGAGTCTTATAAGATCATATATTTGACCAAAATTGATTTTTAGTTAGAAATTTACTTAAATTCACTTGTGTTGATCTAAGTTGGTTGAAAGTGTGAGACAAATTTGTACTTTTACCCCATAGAGATTGAGTGAAGGAGGCAGTAAGCTTCTTGAAGAAAATGTTGCATATTGAGCCAGTCCAAGACTTTGAATGGGTCAGAGATTTTATCAACTATATATAAGCAATTGGTAATGTATAGTCTAGTTTATTCTGTAAGTTTTGCATTATGTCCTTTCTGTCCATAAGCATACAATTTTTTGCCATAGATGGAAATTTTATTTGGTAGGAATATTTTGAAGTCACTTCTGGGTTGTTGGGAGTTTGGTTTTTGAAATTTTCAAAGTTAGTTTTAAATTTGGATGGATGTTTGGGAACCAAGCATAATTTTGAGCAGTTGCTTCAAGCTACATGTTGGGGAGGATTTTACAGATATATTTCTGATTTTTCCACTGATGGGCCTTGGTTATAATTAGTTTTTTTTTAATTTCAAATTAAACTTTAAGTCCAGTGGGATAAACATTCTCCCTTGGCTCATATTTTTTGAACTTATAAGAATGTATTTCAGATATAAGATTAATATAAATAGTTTAGGCCTTTGGTATTTTATCAAAAAAACACATAAATTCAAAAGAAAAATTACCAATCCAATGCAAATTAATCATGTGTAAGATCAAATTAAGCAGTTGTTTCATAAAATTTACTAAATCAAGCAAAAAAATGTCAAAAAAGTGAAATCATCTCACTCTTCTTACAAACCATAAATTAAAAAATATTTTTTAGGATCCATGTCAAATGCCTCCAATATGATTCCAAATTGGGCCTACAAAATTAACTAACTTCCTCTAGAAACTAGAAATTTCAAAAATAATTATCAATCCTTAGTACTACATGAGAGAATTATTATTATTATTTGATAAATTAATGGAAAGTAATTGCTATATCACAATTAGGAAAACCCAATCAAAAGTAATTATTGTATCGAGTAAACATAGAGAAATCATCATATATCCTCCAGCTCAATTTTTGAAACTTGTATTAATAAATAATGTTATCTTAAGGAGTTCAACAATTGGAATATCATGATTTTTTCAAACTTATTATTCATATCCAATGGAAAGTGAATGCTTAAGAGCTAATATAACTTAATCAATAAAATCCTCTTAAATATGGTAAACATGTCAAAGGATATGACTTTTAAGACTCCTTCACTAATTTCATCATTCTTTTTTATGATTTAAATATATGTACCATTACACCTACCATTACACCTTCCATCAACCTTCCACTCATCCATCCAAAACTCATTACTTGGAACTAGAAATATCATGTGTCTTTGGACATATTAGAAAATGATGAAGCTATAGTTGAATTCATGGGACTATGTGAAGGTATTCCATCTAGTGACACAAAAATGATTTCAACATAGAATTAGATGCAACATCTTACTTTAGGGAACAATTTGAGTTCCTTAGTCTAAGAAAAAATTAAAAATAGAAAAGAATAAAATAATATATAAAAATTTAAAAATATAAATCTTGTAATGAAAACCTCTTTGAGGCATTATCAAATAAAAATTTAAAATTTAAAAAATTAAAAAATAGCATGTCTACTAATGAAAACCTCTCTAAGGTATCAATAGACAAGGAACTTAGTCTTCCCTTAAAATATTCATAGTGATGATCAACAGTCCTGGTAAAATATTCACAAGATGTCAATTTGAAGGTACAAAAATTGATATGGGAATAATCTTTATTGTAATTAGTATGTCAATAGAAGAATAAGTGCCTAGAATCAATAACAAAAAGAAAATACCATTTTTCTACAATTAGATCTCATCTATATATGCCACAAAATAGTCAATGTTGTGAATTATTAGTTGAAAACCTATTGGTCACCATGTATAATGTCCCAAAATAAAAGTTCATTTATGACTTGTTGGTCCCTATCCGTGCTATCATGACTGCAGAAAAGGGGGATTCGCTACTCATGAGTTCTCTTCATTCAGAGAGCCTCATGGGGTGAGCTACCCTAAACTACCTCAAGGAATAGCATGAGAGTTCTAGAATCGGAAAGAGCAAGTCCCGAAGATTCTTTGGACAAATTGATGGGCTCTCGACCAAAGGATGTCAACGTGGAATAAGGAAGAAATCATGGCGTGTTGGCATCCTAGAGGCGCCCTGACATCTTGTATGAACTAGAAAGTGATAATGTCATAGAAAATGGCAAAGTGGATCCTAGCAATCTAATTACTAAGAACTTCTAGAATGTAGGAAAATGACAGAAAGTGATAAAGTTGAAATAAAATGAAATAGATCAAGAGAATAAGAAGTAGAAAGAAAATTCTTACAACCACACAAGTGATGAAGCCTCCAGCACGTGAATGTCTTCAATACCTACATGCATGATATCTAGAGAAAGTGTTGGGGCTGTATTGGGGTTTGCCTCAGTCAAACACCCGTTTTGGTGCTCCCACCTCCACGGACAACTAGATAGAAAGAGAGAGATGAATTGAAATGAACAAAGCGTGTGGTGAAAGAAAAACCCACTTAGGAGTAGAACCTGCACCACCAAGTGTGAGTGATAAAAGAAAACCCCACTCAAGGAGGAGAACTCATATCACAGAAGAGGTGATAAAATTAATCCTCTCTCGAGGAGGAGAACCTATATCACAATATGTAGATGCAATAGATAGGGGATGTGGAACCCCAAGATTCTCACAAGCACAATACAAGGGAGGTATCACATGCAAGGCTTAAGGAAGCCAAAGAGAGAGAGAAATAGCTACCTGCAAGAGCCAAAACAGTGTTGCAAAGATGTGAGAGTGAGAAAGAAGAGGATATTCCAAGGTAGAGCCCAAGGAGAGACAAATAGATTAAAAGAATGGATTAAAAAGAGAGAATCAAAGGGAAAAGAAGCTTCTTGGGGCATTTTAGGGCGTCCCTAGTTGTTACCACTGACAAAATGAGGTGACAAGTGGTAAACATGCTTGGAGGCAGTCATTTGAACATTGAAACGTCGTTGTATGCTAGTGTGGCATATGGACATCTGTGCACCATTCTAGTGTCCAGACACGTCATGCTACAAAACAAAACAAATGAGAAAAGCATACGGTTCAATGCAAAGCTGACACATAAGGGTAGTTGTTGAAAACGGGTGTTGAGCATCTTGAGAAGGGAAAAATTTTGATGCAAGGGCTAAAACGAGCCTATACAAGTGCTAACGGAATGGATACTAAAGCAGATACAAGAATTTATGTGAAACTACAAGGGGTGCAATTTTACAACTATACATTTTGTCCCCATTTTAGCGAGCATATGAATCTACACTAATATGCATGCTAAAGGAATTCTACTAAGCATAGATAACATCATTATGCTAAAAGGATACTGTAGAGGAATCAGATAACTCTTCAAACCAAAGAAGCATGCCCCCAGGCTGAAGACCTGTGAAACAAATGTCTTAGACAAGAAAAACCTACACCAAAAAATAATGTTAGTGCACAAAAAACTAAAGGATTCAATTCAAAAAATTGAAAGAGACCTCCATGTAAAGGTTATCTTAGTACTATGTGTCATCCCCAAATTAAGAAACTCCACGTAAAATAATTCTAGAATGAAGAAAGGAATGGTATATACTTAGGATGAAGAAGATGTAAATCTTCGATCTAGTATATACAAAAGAGAAGAGAACAAAATTTAAGAGAAATATGGAGAAGCTAGAAAGGAATTAAAATTCCAAGAGAGATGTCTCCACAGGTCTTTGGACCTAGGGAGAGTTGAACAAAAGGACTTTGTAGCTCCTTGGAACTACGAAGTTGCACAAAGTACACTAAAGGCCCTCAGACCAATGATGGAAAAATCTTGCAAGATGAAAGTGTCTCACAGAACCGCGGACCTACAAGAAAGGTCTCCCTCAATATCTCTCACATGAAGAAAACCCAAACAAGTAAGTGTTTCACAGGCCTGTAGACCTGCAAGGAGGCAGCCCCCAAGATCTCTCACATGAAGGAAGCCCCTATGAAGTATGCACCTTACAGGCCCGTAGACCTGCAAGAAGGTATCCCCCATGATCTCTCACATGAAGGAAACCCAAATAAAAGTGCCCTATAGGCCCACACACTTTTAAGGAGGCATCGCCCAAGATCTCTCCAAGGGAGGAAACCCAAAGGAAAGGGGCTCTGCAAAGTTGATTTTGGAAAGCGGCTTTCCAGGCACACCTACAAAGTGAAATTTTTACCCGTAGATAAAGAATGTCAAAAAAAAAAAAGCCACGCAAGACAATCACATAGACCGCCAATAAATTGGAAGGTTTTCAAAGCGGTCCTTCAGGAACCCTTCAAAAAAAGAGGGGTCCACTCAAGGGATGCACTATTTGAAAAGAGAGGTCTATTCAACCTTACCCCAAGCTAGACACAAAGATATAAGATAGGTCTAGTCAGGCTGCCCCCAAGCTAGACGCCATATAATTTATTTGAAGGGGAAAATCTTTCAAAGGGGGTTCCCTCGAGAACCCTTCAAAAGGAAGATGGGTCCACTCAAGGGATACTTTGTTTGAAATTCATAGAGAAGAGAGGGGGTCCTTTAAGAAGGACGTAAATCTCCAAAACAAGTTATCACTGCCCCCAACATACAGGGGAGGAGAAGCATGTAAGATACAAGTATAACATGCAAGATAGAGGTAGACCTTGATATCACTTGTCATTTGAAGAATAGGCATGTGCATCAAAAAATGAATGAGTGATGGCACTTTCATCATGAATTTGTTGTATTGTATCCTTCAATGCCTTATATTCACTACTAGAATGGCTAGGAACATGATGGTATGCATAGAAAGAATGTTTTTCTATATCATGTTCATGAGATTTCTTACATGTAGGAAGAGGAAGAGTAATCAAGCGAGCTTTTAGAAGCCTCAAAAACATATGCTCTTACTCGGACAAAGTTTGAGGATAAGGAAGCAACCCTTTCTCTTGTGGAGAAAGACTTGATTGATCACAAGAAGAAAACACAAAATAGAAGACAATGGTGGATGAAGCAATCCGCGAGAATGAGGTTAAGCGGACATCATGTCAATATTCAACCATGGTTTTTGTTCAGATTGTTCATTCGAGCAACCAAGCCCCAAGTTATGCTTACGAGGTGCACATTCTATAGGGACCTATATGCCTTGTTCATTACTCCCACAACCTTTATGCTCATAGCCATATTTAGATACAAGCTTAAAGCCAGGGCCGTATCATGTTTGCAAATCTTGGGAAGAGGGGGATCTACATAGAGAGTATTATTCCACCAAGGGGGAACATACTCTTTTATTGGATCACCATCATCCTCTTTAACAGAAGTGTAATCATCTTCCTTAGAAGGAGGATCAATGCTAAGAACATTACAATTCACATTCACATTATCCCGTGATACAAAAGAATGGTCATCTTTGATAGTGGGTGTGGATGATGCTATTGGAAGGCTCAAGTGGATCGGGTTGAATTTACATTCCCTAATGAAGGAATCTATAAATTCTAGAGAACCCCAATCATCACCAAGACATGCATTTTCTTGAGAAGAGGTAGAAGGAGAAGACTTAAGATTTCTCACTTCAGGAGGATCTTCTTCAAGGACATCTATCTCAAGAGAATCCTTTGTAGTAGATTCTGCTAGAGTAAACATCGACACATTGGAACACACTGAAGGAAAAAGAGTAGGCACAATCGAAGCCTGACCAGCAGCTGCCATCTCACATAAGTGCATAGCATCAAGGTTAGCCTTGACTGTGACTACTTGATTATTGTGAATGAACTTAATAGATTTATGCAAGGTAGACAAGACTACATCCATAACATGAATCCACAATCAACTAAGAAGAAGGTTATATGGTAGTTTTTTTGACATAACATATACAAGAGTGGGTACAGTAATGGGTCCAAACTATAAAGGTAATATTATTGTACCTAGATCTTGTCGACCAACATTATCAAACCCATAAATTTCAATGGAAGAAGCAATAAGAGAAGATGAATCAATATTAATCTTAGGCAATAGATCAATGCTACATACATAGTTTTGAACCAACGTCAATGAGAGAACTTCTAATGTCGATATTATTAATGCTAAATATGATCATTAGAGGGTCCAATTTCTTCTGTACTTCCGAAGGTGGGAGTTCATGTGGATAGAATGTAATATTTGGAAAATTTGCACAAATATAAGCTATCAACGCATTAACATCTGACGGCCTCATAGAAGAAGGCAAGAGGATATTTTTCAAGGCTTCTTGAAGCATACCTTGATAAACTGGAGAAAACTGAAGCAAGTCCCAAAGTGAGATCTTAGCCGAAGTAACTTGAAGTTTCCCAAAAATATCATAATCATTAGATGTTTTAGTCATAGGTTTAGGTGCTTGAGGAAGACTTAGTTGTTTATTCATTCTACTCTCATAAGTATGGGCTACTGCTCTATAAGAAGGAGCCTTAGGAAGATCAAGAGAGTCACTATCAAATGGAACACCATCAATAGAACAAATCCTTTTAGGAGAAGGACTATCTAGAGTCACATAAATGACCAATCTCTTAGGCCTTTGAGGGAGAGCAGAGACATAGATTACATTTACATAATCATCACAACTAGTGGAATAATTATTTGAAGAAATATTCTAAACATTGATCCAAACAAGATCAAATATGGAATGAGATTTATCATTCACTAACGCATCATCTGTAGGAGAGAGTGCATCAGAACAAAGATCGGATTCATCATTCGACAATGCAATGTCTGTAGAAGAGAGTACATTGGAATGAAGAGAAGGTAGAGTAACGCTAAGAAAGGTATCAATGATTTTGTTGATGCCAAAAATTGGCAAGGTAATAGCCCTTTGTGGCAAACTCAGTCAAAGGGGGAACCTATTGTGCTAGATTGAGTAACCTCTGGATTTTAAAGAAGTCGACTCTTTTATAACTAGGGTTTCCAATGGGAAAAGGAAGCAGATATAAAAATAAAGGATCTAACTAAGGTGATGCACCAAGATTTAGATATAGGCATGGTAAATCTATCTTTTGGATACGATCTAAGGTCTCGTTTAGTAGTCTATTGTGTTCCAAAATGGAAAAACTAAAGATAGAAGCCTGAATGACTCACTAAATGACATAAAATAATTTCATACACATTTAGTAGAAAGAGGATTCGAAGACATGATCTAAACCAAAAAACTTGCATTAAATTTATAGAAGTTTTGTAAATGAGGCATTATGTATAATAATGGCACAATTTAGGTTCATCAAATATCAAAGAAAATAGAAAGGTCGAACAATGGCATAGTCTACAAATTCTTTACAATAATCTAATAAAGTAAAAAGGCCTAGTTCTTCTACCAATTCTTTTGTCAAAATCTAAACATTTTCTTCGTAAGAAGAAGCAATATTTATAGTGAAACCCAGCTTGGTGAGCAGTAACAAAAAAGATTCCCCATTCATTAGTAATGATATTTTAGCAATTATTTTCCCCTTGCCGTTACAACAGAAAAGATTTGGGTCATGAATAGGAACACCTTAGAGCCAGATGCATCCCCTATGAATGATGGAAGTTGTCCCAATAGATCAGAGCATCGACACATGTCTTTCACTTATGGCGGCAGTTATAAAGCATGGCAGATGGTGATTGGTTATCAACTGCCAATTTTCCCTTGTGATGAAGCCTTGTAGAAAAAATCATGTAGCAAGTGGTCGGGTACCGACATTCATCCCTTCTTCTATGCAATGAAAAACCTACACTATGAAGACATGTGGAGGTCTCCAAGCACACCATGTGAAAGCTAGGATTGTTGAGGAATGTGCGTGGACTAGTGTCGAAAAGGCTTGCGGTCGGGTGCCAAAAGGAGAGCGATGAAAAAGGCATTGAGGTTTGTGAACTACTGGCACATAGAAGCATGGCAGTGGTTCTTTATAAAGCAAGAGAAGGAACCATTGTGAGGAGTGATTGGCTGACAAGTGGCGGCATTTGCAAAAATATTTCATGAAGAGATTTGGATAATGATTTTTTGAAGGAGAGTGCGGTCGAGATTTTCCAAAATAAATAAACTCGAAGGGAGCTTGGGAATTTTATATTCATAGCTTTTGGCAACTTATCAGGGGCATTTCACTTGTGGAATGGATAATCCAAAACTCTTCTAGTTTTGTAGATCAAAACCTCATCCATCAGTGACGTGATCAAATCTTAGAGAGGGTGGTCTATAAGGGGAGCCATTCTTCCTTCGGAGGAGTTGATACATTGCACAGACCTTCTTGTGCTTCATTCAGATCAATCATCTCTTTGTAAGGCAGCACTAATGATACACCGACCCAGGACTCAAGTTGGAAAAGAAGTTGTGCAATCGGATGAGCGACGCTTTCAATATCTCCTACAACAAGGGGCTTGCTGAAACTCTGAAAGGTAAATGCATCTCTTGGCTTCTCCTCAATCCTTGTCGTAATATGCTCCACCATGGCCACTGACCCATCTTTGAGAAATGAAGATGGTAAGCCCATTTGTGTTAGGTGAGAGAACCTAGCCTGTATGTTATTTATGGTCTGATCAGGTTTGTTTGCACACTTGATGGCATGAAGGATAGTTGTATGGTAATGGATGAACCTATTAGATTTTTTAGTAGCGACCTTTAGGTGTTTAATCCCTCCACTTGCCAGAACCTCATCTGAGACCAAATATAGTCTATCTAATAATTTCTTGGCCTCTAGAACTCTCTTCGCAATTGACTAAGGGAAACACCCAATCGCTTCACAAACTCCTTTGCACAAGTATGTCGCGTTTTCCATGAATTGGAGTGTCAGTTGTAGAGATAGGAAAAATTGATTCACTCTTTCCCAGTAAGAAACATCTAGTTGTTGGGCTATCTAAAGGAGGTCTGGTTGATCCACCAGAGGTAAGGTGGAGCTTTTTAATAAGACAATATTTTCATCTCTTTTCTTTATATTTCACTCAAGCTCCGCAACCCTCTAGTTTGTCATGGTGATTTACCCTTGAGGGACCCATCATTCTGTGACCTAGCTAGCCTTGGCTTGTTCCTTTTTTGTTGCTTCAACTTCCAAAGAAGACCTTGCTTCTATAATTTCATTTTCCAATTGGAATCAACGGATTTCAAAATCCTCATCTTTCCCCTACATCTTCTACTCTAATTGAGTGTATTGACGATGAAACTCCTCATCTTTCTACTGCAATTATTGGTCCAACCTCACCAAATGGTCTTGATATTCTTGGTTCTTTCATTGCAATTCAATGACCAAGTTAAAGTCAAGGGATTGAAACTTCACAAGTTCTTCTTGGAGCCTTGCTTGCTCCTACTCTTGTTGGGATAAGTGTTTGATTTCAACCTCCCTAGCTTTATCCTTGTTAAGAAAAACCTTGACTCTATTCCTTATGTTTTTCAGCTCTTCTTCCCTTTTCTTTAGTTAACAACCGGACTTAAGAAATTTGATAGTCACTATCCGTTATTTTTCCTCCATGAGTTCCACCTTGTCTTGAGGTTGGGCTATCCTTAAATCGATCCCTACGGCATACATGTTGTATTCATCCGGTTGCATTTCTTCCAGTGGCTTGTTTACAGTTGGGCACATTGTCGCAAAATGTATCAACTATTGGGCCTTATTGAAAATGGTTTGTATCTTTGGCTCTATCGGCCTCTTAGCATTTTTAGCCCTTTGCCTTTGGGCCTTAATTGCCCGTGCTTGCTTAGTTTTTTCACCTTTAGATAAGAATTCAGCGAGTGACCTAATGAGCCCTCCTGTGAAAGGTGCACCGGGAGGAAGGGCAAAGGGGAATGAAAGGGTGGTAGTTCTAGGAGACTTCTTCTTTGGAATGTTGACTATCTGGGGCGAGAAAGGAGGGATACTCCAATACCCGAGTTGTGGATCAATAGGAGGATTCGAAGGAAGCGAAGTCATGACATCTTCCATATGTTAGGAAGAGTGGATTGGTTATGGTATTGTAGGGGCAAGAGACATATATGTGGAGGTAGCAGAGGCAGAGTGTGTGATGCTTTGGGACACATAATGGGCCAAGGAAAATGGTGAAAGGGTCCATGGAGGAGTAAGGGAAAATGGGGTTGCATGAGAAAACCATGCAAAATGCCCTATGAGCATGGAAGCAGAGGCCAAAATACCTTGGTCGATAGATGAGGCAAGAGGTGTTGTGGGAAAAAAAGGGGCAACCAAAGTTTGTGAAATAAGAGAGGAGGGAGTGAAAGATATCTACAATGCGGGTGATTGTGATCCTTGACCTATCATTGGCTATTTGCATGCCTCATATTCTTGTGAACACTCCCTAGAAGGTGCCTCAATTCGTTACAGCTTCGATGGTGGCAAGTCATCTACCGCTATGGTCTCGAGTTGTTGAGATTGGGTTGCCCTGGTCCTCCTTGAAGTCCAAGTACAAGTTAATGAAGACCTCAGACCTGATATGTTCACCTCTATATTGGAGGAGACCTTTCTAGGTTTTTTTATGGATTTTTCCTCTTGTTCTGTCGAGGTGTTTTGTATCTCTGTGTCAAGTTCCACTCCTTCACCTAACTAGGATTCGGCTTCTTTCAAACTAGAGTCTTCCTCAATACTATCGTCAAAATCTGGATGCTCGTCATTCCATAATTTGTCAAACTTTTCATCCATTCCCACACCATGATAAGGGGCCTTGGTACACTGAGTCTCTTGACGATATCTCCAGAAATCATTAACCTTTTCCTCTTTCCAGTTGTAGTTTTTTATCAAATTGTTGCAAAGGGTAGTCCTGATCCACTTGGTTTTATCATACTGCCTAGTCGGATAGTAGAATGAGAGCCAAGGAGGCCGACCATCTTCATTAGGGATATAAGCTAGGTCGACTATAAATTCATCTGCATCTGACACTGGATTTCGACGCTTCTCCCATTAAGGCTGAGGGTTATGTGTCACTCTAACATATTGATTTGGAAAGCCATCATTACAGTTGTAATTCAACTTATCACAAATCCATACCAACCCCAGATGAGCCAACTTTGCTTCAGCTAAGTTGTGAGCCTTCCTTTTTTTCATGATTGCAGTTTTGAAACCCATTGGATAGTGGAAAAATCCCTTCTTCCTTGCTTTCTCGCTACAAAATGTGACGTCGATGATTGATACTTGGTAGAAAACTTCAAGTTCCATTATTCAGTCTGTGAGACATGCCAGAAGCTAGAAGGGCTCTCTGGTGAAGTTGTGCATTTGGACGAATGTGAATTTTTTACCCAAGAACCAATCACACTTTGGGGTGAAGTTTTGCATGAACTTAATTTGTTCTAAGTTGATCCACACTATAGTACTGTCTCCTCTTAAATCCTACAAAATCGGATATAAGAAATCATTCAAAAATGCATAATAATTAAATGTAGTAGAAAGAAGGATAGTCCACATGGAAATCGGCTTCCTTCTCTAGTTTTCATCAAAAATAGAGAGCTCTAGACACTACTGAAAGAAGTTGAGATTCTAATCCAAGAACATATGAGTGAGAAAATATGGGAATCAGAATTTCCACTAAAGATGGTATTCTGCAATTCGGTCGAGTATTTCCTCTATGAGAAAAATGGTGAAATCATACCAGAAGAGAGAATACTACTTGCGTAATTGAAAACCAAGACCCAGCTGAAATTCTTGGACTTCTTTGTCGGAAACCAAGCCACAAATGAATGCCATCATTGAGAATGCATCTTTCATGTCATCTTTAAAGTTCTTATGCGTCGTTTGAATTTTCATTGGACTTTCTGGAGTTTCCTTGTGCCTTTGAGTCTTTACGTTATAGAATATTTCCGCAAGGTCTTTGGACCTCCAGTAGGACTCCCCTTTTTCTAGAGTAAATGGCTACATTTTAGATACCTTGAAACTTTGCTATGGGATACAAAGCATATTCTAGATAGCTTCTTTGTAGATAACCACACTCACCTCTCGACCCACAATGGTGTTGGTACTTGGGTCGAAGTGTTTAATGGCCTCATCGATCCATTCAAGGCAATAATGCATGGTTGGGACCATATACTATCGAAGGCCACTGAACCAACACTTCTATGCCAGGGAATTAGGGTCCCTGGTCCTTTTCATCCTCTCGCAGGTTGGCTCCCTAAGTGTATGTGAACCTCACTCCTATTCCTACACAAATACAAGAAGCAAACACATTAGTAAGCTCATAAGTAAGATAAAACAAGGATTCCCCATGAAATCCATCTACAATGCTTAAAATAGGAAAAACGAAGAACAAGACATAAAAAGAAATGAAATCCTAATTAAGCAAGCAAACTCTTGATCCCATGGGAGAATTGGTGCCAATTGATGTGTTGAAATTGGCCCTTTTCCCAACTCCTTTGTCATATTTTCTGATTTGATGGAGATTGATCCACTTTGTTGATGAAGAACAAGATGAGTTCTTGAGAAAACCTGCAATAACCTAGCTATGGTGGTGGAAATAGATAAAATTAGCTCTCAATGTGAGGAGAGTAACTTTGCATTCAAATTGTGGATGATAATGAAATAGAGGAGGCCTCTATTTATAGATTTCAACTTGGAAGAATGAGCAAGATTTGAGCAATGTGGGATCATTCAACATCCAATGGCCAAGTGCCACTTGTCAAGATGTGAATGGTTGAAGGGTGTGCAATTTTTGATCAAAGTGCCAATAAATGACATTATGTGGAATTTCAAATTAGTGGAATGACTTTTTATAGAGGAAAAAAAATGGATTTATGGCCACTTGTCTCAAGGAAAAAGGACTTGTAAGGTGAAATAAATGCCTTGTTGGAAGGACCAAGTCCAATTTCAATTTGAATTTAAATTTAAGGGAATATTCCCCTTTTATGCCATGTTGAGAGAAAATAGGCAATTAAATAAATCAAAGTAATTGATTTATTGTGCAAGTTGCATTCTCTAGAGGATTTTAGTGATTGAGATTAAATTAATCAAGATTTGATCAATTTAATGAGAGATTAGATGATTTGACAATTTTGACTCAAATTTATAAGTTGATTTAAATCAGAATTGAGAGGAAAGGATTAATTAAATAAATGTTTTTGATTTATTTAACTAAAGGGGATAATGTTAGGTTTAATCAAATAAGGTTTAATTTATTCAATTTAATGAGAAGACTTTAGGGGTCTAATTTAAATAAAATGAATTATTTAAATGAACTGAGATAGAGGGTTAGTTAAATTAAATTGATTAATTTAATCAACAGAGTAGAAAGACCTAATTAAATAAATAATGATTTATCTAATTAAGAGACGGAAGGTGATGATAATCTGAGAGTGTGATTCAGGGAGAAATGATGTTAGTAATCAGGAACAAGTGCGTTGGATCGAATTGTATATTTTCCATGCCTACGGTCATGGATATTATCCCATTCTTCTTTAATTATTTTCTTGTCCTTGGGCGGGCTCTTCTTCTCTGCAATTCATGTGTTCACCCATGTTGGCTTCACTAGTATTTCGGGAGAATCATAAGAAACATTTTTTAAGACATAGGCGATTGGCACCATGCACATGACATTGAATAAACTTTGGGCTTTTCCTTCCTGCATCTCTACTCGAGAACTTTGATCAGTTGCCATCTTTCGCAGAACTTCTACCTAGAAATCCCACTGAAGTGGTATGAATGGAACCCAAAATTTAACGCAAAGCTCTGAATTCAAAACCAGAAAACCTTTTGTTTCATGTTTAATTCACACCGAGGCAGTGAATTCTCTGCAATTACCTTTTGCGTTTAGATTCATTACGCTCTCCAAAATTTTATGCTCTGTATAGCTTTTTGCATGTGATACTTGGCTTTTTCTTTGATTTACTGTTGTGACCCCCAATCCTAGACCTTCACAAACATATAAAATAAACACAATATTAGATTCATATGCAAGTTAGAACTAAGATTCCCCATGAAATTCATCTACAATGCTCAAAATAGGAAGAAATGAAGGACAAAACATGAAAACTAATTGAAATCCTATCTAAACATGCAAACACTCAATCCCATGGTGGAATTGGTGTCAATTATGTGTAGAAATTGGCCTTTTCCCAAATCCTATGATGCAATGTTGATAAGTGATGCCCTTTGATGATGATTCAATTGAGCTCCATGATGAAAAATCTGCATAACCTAGCTAAGATCTTGATAAAATGGATGAAAATAGATATGCTTGAAGATGAAATTGAGTATAGTGAGTTTACTCAAATTGTGGATGATCAAATGAGGAGAAAATCCTCTTATTTATATATGAGATAAATGGATGAATGTGGAACTAATCTTCAACCAATAGCCAAATGCTACTTGTCAAGATGTGAATGGAGAAAGCTTGAGTACATTTTGGTGATTGTGCACAATAAATGATATTAGGTGGAATTTGAAAATAGTGAAATGACATGCAAGAGGGAAAAAGAATGAATTAAATGCCACTTGGCTCAATGCACAAGGACATGTAAGAGGAATGAATGTCTTGTTGGAAGGACAAATCCACTTGGAGGGATTTTCAAATTTTGGAGGAATATTCTCAAAAGATGCCAAGTTGAAAGAAAATAGGGATTTAATAAATCAATTAAATGTATTTTCATGTGCAAGTGGAAAAATCTAGAGAAATTTAGAGATTAGGATTAAATTAATCAAGGATTAATTAATTTAACGAGGGACTAGGTGATGTGACTATTTGATTTAGATTTATGGGTTGATTTAAATCAAAAGATGAGAATTAGATTTAGATTTAATTAAATAAAAGATTTGATTTATTTAATTAAAGAGGGATGATGATGTTATATCAAACTAAATAAGGTTTTATTTATTTTATTTAATGAGATGACTTTGGAGATCTAATTAAATAAAATGAACTATTTAATTAAATAGAGACATAGGGTTAATTAAATCAAATTCCTTAATTTAATTAACAAGAGAGAACGACTTAATCAGATAAATAATGATTTATTCAATTAAGGGATGATATGTGATGACAAGCTTAAGAAGATTATTCAAGATGAAATGATGTTAGTAATTAGGATCAAGTGTGTCGGTATATTTTCCATGTCTACAACTACCAGCAATTGGTAGACAATAGTTGCCTTCCTGCATTTAATTTGACATGTACTGTTAGCTCTTTTGTCCATGCAAAATGAACTACTTGCCTCTTTTGAAAAGATAATAATTCATAATTATGTTAGTGATAACATCCCTTCAGTGTGATTTTCATGGGAAATTGAGCCATCGGTGAGATGTTTGCCACCTTCTCGCATGCCTTCACCATTAATATCTCTAAAAGTATAATTAAGTTGATATCATAATGAGTGCTCAAGAAAGATTTATGGTCAACCTTAGATCTTGAAGTTGCATGTATCGTGCCACCTAGCCTTGGTCTATATGAGCCATCACCTAAGTTTTCCACCAATTTGCATGAGTTGATTGCCGCTTCTTAATCTTGCACGTAGCAATTCATACCTATGGATGTAATTGAGTTGGAATATCAAGCTAGATTTTTGGGAGGGTTTTTCAAGTTAACACTCAATTACCACCATGCTTAGTATGAATACTACCTCAGATATTTCTATAAATAGGCTCTAACTTGGTAGTGGAATTATACTTGGCATTTTTTAGCAGAAAGTAGCTCTAGGCGATTGGATAAGATTCATCACTTAGGTGGTTAAGTAGGTTCAAGCATAGAATTAGTTTTGCAGAGTTAAACTAACATGATAATCACTCTAATAAGGTTGGTGTGCAATAAATCTCAAACAGCTTTTGTAGGAGAGATTTCAAATAGGCATTTGAAATGAATGACCAAGAACAAACACTTGCTGGCTATCATAGCCATAAAGTGGGTCTTGGGCAGAGATTATATTGAATATGAAGATAAATACCTGGTAAACACCGATATCTATTCCCACTTTGTTGCTTCCTTGTTGGATGTTCAGGCTCCAAAATCCATGATTCTTCACTTGACACTTCAAATCTTTCTGAAGAAGTACCTTGGAGCTCTCGACGAAGTGGTGAATAATGTGGTGTATGACTTAGGCCTTCCCGTCGTGAGTGACCTATGTAGGCATATTGAAGAAAACACAGTGGTACCATGGGTACCATTCCTGAGCAGGTTTCAGCTTCAATCACTCACCAAACACTGTGAGAGGGCCACCCACGCGTGCCACTTCCTATTGCGTGACTACAATGTAGTGCTATTCTACGACGTGGATTGGTATATAGATTTTAGGAACCTTGCATTCCCTCTGCCACTTGTTCTAGGAATTGATGTTGCTTCTACCATAGGTCTTGTTCCTACTGCTAATAATTCTCCAGTTGCCCCTATTGATGCTCCTAATAATGTTGTTGTTGATGAAGACAATGCTTGTGTTCTGAACACCTGATTCTAATGCTTTTCCTCTTTTTTATATATATGCCCAAAAGAAAAGGGTTTGCATACATAGACATATTCGTAGATGTATATATATATACAATACGTTTGAACATATGGCCTCAAAGCCATTTTGTCAATGTTTCTATCAAAGTATATATATATAATGAATATACTTGTTTATTTTCAACATGTGTCTTTGTTTTTGGTGTTTTCTGCAAATCTATTGAATTTCTCGCACATGACTTTAATATTTGTAACATGAGTAGTATATTATTTCTCTGTAATAATGAGTTTAATGAATTTTCCTACTTCCTGCATTTGTGGAAAAATTGGAAAGAACCAGCCAACAAAACATAAAAGGGAAAGTAATTACATTAATCACATATTTACACTTGTATGAAGTAACCATAGCTCAATTGAACAATTTTAAATGAATCTCGTTAACTAGAATTCCTAGAGGATCTTGTTCCATATTTTCGAATTCAAATGCATTATTCTATTTGCACTGAATTATTTTACAGGGGCTCTCCCAGAGTTTGTCAAATTTCTCGTGTTGTCTAGGCTTCGAGGCTCTTTCATTGAATTTTAGTACCACTTCTCTGCATTGTAGACCTTGTTCTAAAGCTTTATTATCAAACCACCTCTTAACCACCTATTGGCGGTTAGTCGTGTCTATTAGGTATTTTTCCCTTTTTTCTTATACTTACAGTAATTCAGCCAACCGAAATTCCATAGCTCCGTTCTCCTCAATCTCTAGAGACTTGAGTAGTTGTAGTGTAGGTATCTCTATAGAAATAGGTAACAGTGCCTCCTTCCCATATAATAGCTCATATGGTGAATTCTTCAAGGCTTTCTTGGGAGTTATGTGGTATGCCCATAACATTTTTTGAAGGTTCTTATTCCAATCCCTCTCATGGTCGGACCCGATCCGTTTAATGAGTTGGACCTGATTCTTATTAGTTGACTCAGTCAGGTCATTCCCATGTGGGTAATAGTTTGAGGATGTTTTCAAGAATATGTCATGTTCTAATGCAAATTGGCATACCTTGGAACCTAAGAAATCTCTGGCGTTGTCTGAGATGATAGTCTTTGGTGCACCGAACCTCATTACTAACCCCTCGAGGAAGTCCACAATCTCTACTTCTGTCGCATTCTTCAGGGGCAAGGCTTTAGTCCACCTTGTGAAGTAGTCTATGGCTATCAGGATCCAGTTGTGACAAACACTTGAAGTAGGGTTAATCATCCCGATGAATTCTAGCCCCCATTGTGCAAAGGGTTCTTCTGCTACTATCGGATTGAGAGGAATGGTAGAATTTTTCCTTCTCCCTATGTAGAATTGCCATTCCTTGCAAGATTTTATCATTTTATAGGAGTTGTTGAATAATGTAGGCTAGAAATATCCACCATGAAAATTTTTGATGGCAGTGCTCTTAGCAAAGAAGTGTCCACCTTCTAGGTTGTTGTGAAAAGTGTCAAGGATCTTCTTTGCATGTTTCGTGGTGACACATCATATTAGTACGTCGTTGAAATTCCTCTTAAAGAGGATACCTTCAATAAGCAAGTACCCACTATTTTGCAGCTAGTAGAACCTTCTTCTTTAAGAAATAATTCACGTCGGATACTTACCAATGTGCATAAATCTTACCCTATCTATCAGTCAGCAACCTTCAGGTTCAGACTCATTTGTTAGGACTATTTTTGCTTGATCTTCCTATGATTCTACTTCTTCATCGTGCGCAAAATATTCACACAACCCTTTTCCTTTGACAGTCATTGTAGGCCTGACCTCAATGTCATATTATAGAATTTTAGTGATCTAGTTGGCCCTTTTTTCGGTGATTTCTCCTTCCATAATGTACTTGCACACATTGGAATGTGCGACATAAATGATCACCTTAGTACAAGATATAAGATGTCATAAATTTTTGAGTCCCTTTACAATTGAAAAAGCTTGTCTTTTGACAAAGTTATAGTTTATCTCGTATTCCTTCAAGGTCTGAGAATGGAATGCTATAGAATGCTCTCCTTTAGTTTCATCATCCTTCTGAATTAGGATAGTGGTGATGCTTGTCTTGCTGCTAAAAACATGCATTATGAAGTATTTTAACAAGTCCAGAGTTGCCAACACAAGAGCTGAAGAAATAGAATTCTTTTCCTTCTCAAAGGCTTCTCTTGCTTTCTTTGTCCATTTGAACAATTGGTCCTTTTTTAGCATTAGGGTTATCTGTCTAATTATCCCTGCAAAATCATAAATAAATTTACTTACAAATTTAACCTTTCCCAAAAAATATTGGACTCCTTTCTTGTTTACTGAAAGAGGAAGTTCTCTAATCGCTTTTATCCTTTTGGGATCAATAGAAATTCCTTCTTGAGACACTACATGCCCCCAACAATTTGCCTTGTGGTACTCCGAAAACACGTTTTTTGGGATTCAGGGATACCTCGAACTCTTGGCATTTTTTGAAAACCATTTCTATATTATCAAAATGGTCATCTTTAGATTTGGAAAATATAGTCAAATCATCCAAATAAATGAGGATGATTTTATAGATTAGTTCATTGAAGGCGATTTCCATTGCCCACTGGAAAATGGCCCCCACATTTGATAGGATGAAAGGCATTTTGGCATATGCAAACGTTCCCCACTTAGTGGTGAACGTGGTCTTGTGTTGATCTTCCTCCTTAACCCAAACTTGATTGTAGTCCAAGAAACCATCCAACAGTGAAAACATTTTTGAACCTACCACAGTTTGCAAGATAGATTCCATGGAAGGTAGTGGGTAATGATCCTTTAGAGATGCTCTATTTAAGACATGGAAGTTAACACAAAGATGGATGTCTCCATTTTTATTTTGGACTGGAATGAGGCTAGATACCCACATATTGTGTTTGATGAGAAAATCAATCTTGGACTGGATCAACTTTTCTAGCTCCTATTCCATCAGGGCTGCAATCTTTGGATTGACAGGCCTCTATTTTTGTCGAACAGGTTTAGCACCTTCCGTTAGTTTGATGGTGTGTTGGATGATGTTAGGATTATATCCCCTAAGATCATCATAGGACTAGGCCACAACCCCTTCACATTTTTTGCAGAAGTGTATAAGTCTATCTTTATCATACTGCGGACTTATTTCTTGACCTTCAGCTTTCTTCCATTCCCGACCTCAAGGTTGGTGAAGTCTGCTTGGTTTTCCACACATTTTCTCTTATCATTCATCACATCATCATAGTCGAACAAATTTTTGAGAGTGACCAAGCCTTTCAGAAGCTTGTTTGATTTTAACTGGATAATAGGGAAAAAATTATTGGTGAATAATAGAAAGCGGGAGCTCCAAAAATGGTGAATAGTACAAGCTAAAAAGGAGACTGAATCACCAAGTTTTTACAAAAAAATAATTTAGTCTCGATTAATTTTCCATGTAAACGATGCGTCATTGGCACTGATTTGCTAGTAGTTTATACAGTAAAATTAAAAAATATTAATAATATTCGCCAATAATATTGTGTAATTCTGGAGAATCAAGAAGGGAATCTACTATATTTGCACCAAGCTCCTGAAAAGATGTCTGATCAAAGCTCTGTTTGATCTCCACCATTTACTGCTTCCAATAGTTCATGACATATGTCATCATCATTGTATCAGCGGGACATCCCTAAGTGTCCCATCGATGATGTTAACTCATGCCAATAAGGCTTCCATAATCCACCTGGGGTCCACCAAGGCACATGTACACCACTTGTGTAATTCTCGAGAATCATGAAGGGAATCTACAATATTTTTGTGAAGCTCCCTAAAAGACATATGATCAAAGCTTTGTTTGATCTCCATCATTCACTGTTACCAATAGTTCATGACATATGTCATCATCATTGCATTGGTGGGACATCCCTAAGTGTCCCACCGATGATGTTCACTCACGTCGATATTCACTCACGAAATGAACTTGAAGCCATCCAATTTAAAAGCTAATCAATGGTAAAATTTTCAAGTTTCATTAGCCTTACTTTTCAAGTGAGATTTTTTAAAAACACTTCATCTGTGTCTGTTCCAATGCATTTTCAATAGTGAATTTGTGCTTGGTGGGGAGGGGCTCTGCCCCTCGACCCTACCTATATCATGATAGGAGCGCATCGGGGCTGTTGTCCCTAGACCCCACGAGGGGGCGTTGCCCCCTCAAACCCTAGAAGGGGGCTCTACTCCCTTGACCTCGTCGGTGGCTGCCGACCCCAGGCCCCTAATTAAATATTAAGAAAAACAAAAAACTATATGGGGCAACTGCGACGACCAACTATGAAAATTTTTAAAGGAGAGATTCGCCATTGTAATTAATATTTTTAGTGATTATTCACTAGGATTTACCACTGTGATTATTATTTTTACCAATTATTCATGAAGATTCGCCAGGATTTTACAATTTCTTTAATACTGTGCATAAGATTTGCCAGGAAAATTAATATTTTTTTCAAATAAAAGGAAAGATTCACCAGGATTTTATACCTTTTTCTGAGGGGATGGTTTCTTAAAGTTATCCCTATTGGATAACCTCCCCTTTGTATGCTTCCTCAATTTTCGGCTAAAATTGATTGGCGAACTCTCTCGATTGTTGAATAAACAAAGTAATATGTTCATCACTTTCAAATACTTTCCAGCTATGATCATTATCAAGAATGGAGGGTCGGATGATTACTTGCATAGAGTGTACATTATCAATCAAGTTAGAGATGAGATTGAATTGAGATCCTATTTTTGCCATGCGATCCACATCATAATTCTACTCCCTTGGCACTGCTCGGATGTTGAAAGCTTAGAGAAATTCGATGAGGTCCCATACCCTATGTTTATAAGACCTCATGCGGACATTTTTTGCAACGAAGATGTTTCTAACTTGATTGATTACTAGTTTAGAATCTCTGAACACCATTACTTGTTTGATACCCATGCACTCTATGAGGCTTAGTCCTTGCACGAGACCTTCATATTTGGCTTCATTATTTGAGCAAGAAAACTGGAAGCAGAAAGATCTAAAGACCTACTCATCATATGGAGACATCAAGAGTATCCCAACACCAGCGCCGAATTTGTACCTTTCACCATCGAAGTGAAATATCCAGAGCTTTGAGGCTCATTCGGATATTGAGTCTTTCAATACCCTCGAGAACTCCTAATCCTCATCATAGATAACATAGGTACCCAAACATGTAGCATGATAATTGTGAAAAGGGTTGGCGCCTACATGCTCTATTGTGGAGACTTCTTCTTGATCATCTTTGTATGTGGTCACCTGCTCATCTCCTTGTACCTTGCTATCACTGACTTCCTCTTCATTGATAGAGATGTGAGTGTCTTTGAAGTTGATCATGGTTTCATCAGCTACATGTTCTGCATGCAAGGGTTATGGTATTATCTTCATCTTAGTCCTATCCTTAGTTCTGAGAATTAGGTGAGACCAATCCAAAGAAAGGTATCCACCTATTTTTGAGGTGAATTCTCGAGATAGGCAGAGGCAGAACATGGGAGGGACGTTGATGATCATGGTGTCTTGTGGCATTGTGATACTATGATAGGAAAACAAGTTTAAGGGAAGGTCTTTGATGAGGCCTATTGTTTCAACCTTGTTTCCATCCAGCTGCATAACTCCTCTTTTTAAGGGTTCATAGCTAAGTCCTAAGGCTTCGGCTATTTTTTTGGGCATAAATGTGGTGTTGGCACCGAAGTAAATCATGGAGTTGTATAGCAATTTATTCCCTACAATGAGAGCTAAGAAAAAGGATTTATGTTTTTTTTTCTCCATTTTTTCTTCAGGTGAAGCTTCTTTTGTAGTATTCATAAGAACTTTGGCAAAAGGTGATGGATCAGTGATGTTTTCAGAAGCTTTTTTTATTGATTATATAGTTGTATCCTTCTACAATACCTTCTATAGTAATGATTTCTACTCTGGAATGGCTAATATGTCCCAAAGGGATACATTAGCGAAATATTTCTTCAATTGTTCCACTACATTGAAGGGTGGCGAATTTGGAGACTTTTTCTCCTTTGGTTTAGTGATGATGATTTCCTTGCATAGTTTTGGCTATGGAGCAATTGTGGAGGGGCCATGGGTTTGATCTAAGCTACCTTTGGGCTGCGGAGTAACTAGTTTGCCTATGAATCTCCTCTTCGATCGAGTGTTGTAGTCAAACTGTACTTGTAGGGTCATTGATGTAGATGCTTTGTATGTGAACAACTCTTCTTCCTCTTCCATTCATGAGAGGAGGGAATGATCAGGAGCTATGTCATTTTCTTGCCCCAAGGGCATTCCTTGCATTTGTGTGGTGAGAACCGCATTTTCCATTTGGTGAGAGGTGTATGTATGCCCTGAATTTGTCGCTACACCTTGGCTATGCTGCTCCACAAATTTATGCTAAAAGTTGTCACGCATGCAAATTCAAGGCATATGTGTGTCACCATATGGATAGGACCAGGATTTGACATCTTCAATGAGATTATTCTATCCTACAATCAACTCTTTACTTGTACTTTTTTGAGTGGCCCCTAGTGGAGTCGGCACTGGTACAATTTGGTTATTTGTTTGAATTGACAGAGTCATGCGTGATGTTCCTTGATACTGGTTTTGTTGCTAGGAGGGCCAACAACCTTGATGGATATGATAGGATGGTCTCAGAGGATTAGGTTGGTTGTGCTTGATGAGGGTTACTTCATTTGTTAAGTTTCACAACATTTCCCTTATGTCGCTCATCTCGTCCTTCGTGGCACCAGATGTAGAAGTAGTAATTTGCAGCACAGCCAGATATGTGTACATAGATGGTGGCGGCATGGTCACACTAGTTCATCGCATCTCCTAACTAGAGGCTAATATTTTAGGGAAAATCGACAAACTAGGATGAGGTGGAAACTTCCTAGAATTGATCAGGTTGTTCTCTGCCTTGACTGATATGTTGTATGCATCCAGTAATAAGGTTTCACAAAGTGATTGGATCATCATGGAGATGTCAGCGTTGATATAATTTAAGTAGAACATAAATGCTAACTCGGGCAGCGGTTGAATGGAATTCTGGATTCTCTGCTAGGTGGTATGAAACCGGGCATTGAATTTTGTCATGGCTTCCAATGGGGATCGCTTGATTGTTGACAAATAGTGACACAACAAAGACCTATCTCCATCATTAGAGAATCTTTCATAAAAAGGACCCCCGAGTTAATCACATGTGTCGATAGAGTTAGCCGATAGAGTGCAATACCAATCTAGTGCTCTCCCTCGCAAAGAAGTTGCAAGAAATATTATCACTACATTCTGATTTGTCACTCTGTGCACCAAACATACGTTCACAACATCTTGCAAATGTTCAAATGGTGTTCTTGAGCCATTGCTCGTAAATTTTGGAATAGCTTTGAGAGCAGAGACCGGGATAGGGGCCCAAACAGTGGGTGCAACTGGAGCTACAAGGGAACTTCCAACATCCCAAGCCACATAATTTCGGTTCGTGATTTGCATCATGACTCGGATCCGACATTCATACTAGGAAAGTTTGGATATGTGTTCACTAATATTGACAAGCCAGGTTTATCTGTGGTTTGTGACCTTCTAATAGGCTAATGGCTTATACACCCTCTAGATTTGGTATGTTTAAACGGTCCACCAGGTGTGCTAGGAAAAAGAAAAAAAATTTGATGCCAAAAATTGGCAAGGTAACAGCCCTTTGTGGGAAACTCAGTCAAAGGGGGAAACTATTGTGCTAGACTGAGTAACCTTTTGATTTTAAAGAAGTCAACTCTTCTATAATTAGGGTTTTGAATGGGAAAAGGAAGCTGATATAAAAATAAAGGATCTAACTAAGGCGATGTTCCAAGTTTTAGATATAGGCATGGTAAATCTATCTTTCAGATACGATCTAAGGGACCGTTTAGTAGTCTGTTGTGTTCCTAAATGGAAAAAAATAAAGATAGAAGCCTAAATGACTCACTAAATGACACAAAATAAGTTCATACACATTTACTAGAAAGAGGAGTCGAAGACATGATCTAAACCAACAAAATTGCACTAAATTTATAGAAGTTCTGTAAATAAGGCATTCCATACAATAATGGCACAATTTAGATTCATGAAATATCAAAGAAAATAGAAAGTTTGAAAAATGGCATAGTTTGCAAATTCTTTACAATAATCTAATAAATTAAAAAGGCTTGGTTCTTCTACCAATTCTTTTGTCAAAATCTGAACATTTTATTCGTAAGAAGAAGCAATATTTATAGTGAAACCCAACTTCATGAGCAGTAACAGAAAATATTCCTCGGTCATTAGCAATTATATTTTAGCAATGACTTTCCCCTGGCCATTACAACAAAAAAGATTCAGGCCATGAACAGGAATGCCTCAGAGTCAGATGCACCCCCTGTGAATGATGGTAGTGGTCCTAGTAGAGTAGAGTATTGACATGTGCCTTTCACTCATGGCAGCAGTTATAAAGCATGGCAGCTAGTGATTGGTTGTTGACTGTCAATTTTTCCTCACAATGAATCCTTGTAGAAAAATCACGTAGCAAGTGGTTGGGTATCAACATTCATCATTTCTTCTATGTGATGAAAAACCTGTGTTGTCAAGACATGTGGAGGTCTCCAAGCACACCGTGCGAATGGTGGGACCATCAAGGAATGTGCATGGATTGGTGTCGAAAAGGCTTGTGATTGGGTGTCAAAAGGAGAGAGATGAAAAAGACGTTGAGGCTTGTAAATTGCTAGCACGTGGAAGCATGGCAATGGTTATTTGCAAAGCGAGAGAAGGAACCATTGTGAGGAGCGCTCGACTTACCAGTGGTGGCATTTGAAAATTGATTTCATGAAGAGAGCTCGATAATGATTTTCTGAAGGAGAGTGTGGTCGGTATTTTTCAAAATAAAGTAACCCGAAGGGAGCTTGGGAATTTATATTCACATATTTCATCTTCTTGCAACAAAATATCCTCTGAAGCAAGAGGACTCTCATGAGAAGGATAAAAGATACAAAGTGACATATGCAAAGCCAAGTCACTATCACATGCATGAAATGGAGTATCATTAACATTTTGAACAAAATTAGATACTGAACTAATAAAAGAAGATATTAAATTCATTTTGGATTTTTTTGGTATTTTCTATATTCTAGTAATTTGCATTTTCAGAGGTCTCTGGAGCGTAATTTGGGTTAGTCCTTAAAATTCAATAGCTAAAGGCATAGTGTTTTAGGGATTGAACTAGTTCTCTAGGAGACCTTTCCAATGATGCAAACGGTTCTAAATTTTGAGCACCGAGTCAAAATTTATGACCCCACCAAGTAGGGGTAAATAAATTCCTAGTTTTTTTATTCACATTGGGTTCACCAAAATGTAGAGAAGGGGAGTTAGCTACTCATGAGTTCTCTTCATTCAAAGAGCCTCACGAGGAGAACTACCCTAAACTACCTCAAGGAAGAGTGTGAGAGTTATAGAATCAAAAAGAGGTCACAAAGATTATTTGGACAAACTGACAGGTTCTCGGCCAAAGGATGCCAACATGGAATAAGCACGAAAGTGCGGCACGCTAGGGCATTGGCATCTTGTACATAGTAGAAAGTGATAATGTCACAAAAAATGGTGAAGTGGCTGCTAGCAATCCAATTACTGAGAACTTCTAGAATGTAGGAAAATGACAGAAAGTGATAAAACTAAAATAAAATGAAATAGATAAAGAGAATAAGAAGTAGAAAGGAAATGCTTAAAACCACACAAGAAATGAAGCCTCCAACATGTGAATATCTTCAATATCTACATGCATGATATCTAGAAAAAAAATTGGGGCTGTATAGGGGTTTGCCTCAGTCAAACCCCCATTTTGGTGTTCCCACCTCCATGAACAACCAGATAGACAGAGAGATGAACTGAAATGGACAAAGCATGTGGTGAAACAAAAACCCACTGAAGAGTGGAACGCGTACCACTAAGTGTGAGTGATAAAAGAAAACCTCACTCGAGGAGGAGAACCCTTATCACAAAATATGTGATAAAATAAATCCTCTCTCAAAGAGGAGAACCCGTATCACAATATGTAGATGCAATAGATAGGGATGTGGAACCCCAAGATGCTCACAAGAAAAAGACAAGGGAGGTATCACATGCAAGGCTTAAAGAAGCCAAAGAGAGAGAGCAATAGCTAGTTGCAAGAGCCAAAAGAGTGTCACAAACATGTGAGAGTGAGAAAGAAGAGAGTCCAAGGTAGAACCCAAGGAGAGCCAAATGTATTGAAAGAATGGAATAAAAAAAGAGAATCAGAGGGAAAATAAGCTTCCTGAGCTATTTCAAGTCATCCCTAGCTATAACCACTGACAAAATGAGGTGACAAGTGGAAAACATGCTCGAAGGTGGTTGTTTGAATGTTGAAACATCATACGATGCTAGCATGATGCGCGGATGTTTGTGTGTCACGCTAGTGTCCAAACACATCATGCTACAAAATGACACAAACAGGAAAAGCATAAGGTTCGATGCAAAGCTGATGCACAAGGATAACTACTGAAAAGGGGTTTTGAGCATCTTGAGAATGGAAAAAGGCTGATGCAAGGTCTAAAATGAGCCTATACAAGTGCTAATGGAGTGAACACTAAAGAAGATACAAGAATGTATTTGAAATTGCAAGGGGTGAAATTTTATGACTATATAAGAAAGAAGTATGTCAATAGAAGAATAAGTACCTAGAATCAATAACAAAGAATAAAATACCATGTTGCTACAATAAGATCCTATCTAGATATTCCACAAAATATTCAATGTTGTGAATTATTAGTTGAAAACCTATTGGTCACCATGTATAATGTCCCAAAATCAAAGTTCAATTATGACTTGTTGGTCCCAATCCATGCTATAATGACATATACAAATGCCTCCATAGTCAAACCTTACCACCCAACTTATCCCATACACAATGAAAAATTTATATCCATCATTTATCCCATGTTTGTTGAATACACCCAAAGATTGCAAGGGGGTGAATTAGTCTACACAAAATCTTAATCCCTTTCAGACCTTAATAACTTTAGCACAATACAATCCTCTTATCATAACTAAAAACCTTAATCAAATGTAGAAGTTTAAACCCTTAGTATGATTAGCAATACTCAATAATAAAATATATAACACTTCTACTTCTAATCATATCAATAGCAACGAGAAATAAACTAATAACACGATCATGCACAATAACACCAAATTTACATGGAAAATCCAATGAGGGGAAAACCACAATGAGAGTTAACTCACAACATAAAAGGCTCACTGTCAAAAATACTTCTAAGAAGGCTCAATATCTTAGAGCAAGATACACAAGACTTGAAAAAATGAATCCAACACAACTTTAGGAGTAAGATATAGATGACCTGGTGAGATTCACTATCTCAGATCATGATACAAATATTTAGATAAAGATTACAATGCTGGTCAACATAACAATATGTTGATTGAGGCATTATAGAACATCTAATTCTATCTTTCCTCTTCACAATATAGCACTAACTCTACTAGATATTCAATACATTCCATGCACTTTATTTTTTGTACTTGTACACTTCTCCATCTTGTTGCATCCAAAATTATCTTGCATTTATATCCACCACAACTGTTCAAAAATTCAATTAGGTCATCCAGGAAGAAGATAATCAATGAATTCAACAAGTCGACCACCAAAAACATAATGTAGTACTATCCCAAAGATAGATATGACCAAAAAAAACTTATTACATCTTCCAATGTGATCCAAAAATATTCACACACTGGCTCACATCAACCTAAGTCAGAATCAAGGAAACATGTACATAAAACTTTGAAGTGCATAACCAGTCAGCTCAAAATCATACTTCTGATTGAATTTTCTCAAGGTGGTTCTAACCACTTGATAGGTCGAGACACAAATCTAACTTAACAAATCTTCAATTTCTAATGCACACCCCCAAACACATGATGCAAGAAAAGGAACAAGCCATGTCAGATAGATATATATATAAATAACCTAGAAAGCCAACTCAAGACACAATGCAACACTAAAGCAAACAATCAACATCATGCAAATCACATTGGAATTTTCCATGAGTTTCCAATAACACTTTTATACCCTTCTTTCATACTATCATGCCACTAGCAACCACCACAAACCAAAAAAGAACAAAATACTCCATCTAGGAAGCACAAAACTCATAACTAGAAGATATAACATTAAATATCAACTTACATAGGTCACTTCATCAAATTAAATTGGAACTGAGACATAGCATAGACATTAAGAGCACATTCACCAAGTTGTAGGAGCTGAGACATCAATGTAAGGAAATGTGGAGCATTTGTTGGATTAGTTTGGACAACCAACAACACTGCCAACCTTATGTAATTCATAGAACTCTCCTCGGAAACACAGGTAACCTGAAAAGATAGGACTGCAATTTCCACAAATCACTAACATTGAATCCCAAACTGCAAGACCAAAACTTCAATAGCAGAGGAATGTGAAGTATTCTCCTAGATAGACTTCAATGCAGCTTCCTAAACCAAAAACACTTAAGTACCTTGTGAAGGTTGGATCTTTCTTTCAACAACACATACTTCATCGAGAACATCAGGAGAGCGAAAAATACATATTATATAACTTCGACAATATCTTTCCATTATCAATCATTCTTCTAATCCTCATCTAAATATATCATTATAAAAACAACTATGTTGTCAACAATAGTGCATAATACAACTTTTCTTGGCATGGAAGAAGGCATGACATCGAGCCATGAACTTTTGTAACTCTTCTTTAGATAAGGCATGACATCCAACTTTAGCAACTCTTCTTTATGTGAGGCATGGCATCCAACTTCAGTAACTCTTCTCTATATGAGGCGTGACATCTAATCACAACCAACAATCAACAATCTCCTCAAGTGTCATCCAACCATGAACTTCAATAACCACCAATTAAGGCATGGCATCCAACAATCAACAATCTCCTCAAGTGTTGACATGAATGGTAACCAACAATTAGTATTGGCATCAATTAAAATAACTACCAGCAATCTCACCCTTTAGCATTGATGGCAACACAACTTCTCACTCTCCTCCTTTGACATCATGGAAAAAGGGTCAATTACTCCTACACAAAACAATAGGATATTTTCTAACTTCGGGAGTAAAGGAAAAAATATCTTTAATTGAAGCAACAACACATTCTCCCCCTTAGATTAACAACACTTTTTTAATACTTGTATAACTACAAAAAAAAAAAAAAAATCCCCCTTACTGCCAACTCCCCTTGAGTGGTAGCACATATCAATCCAAGAGAAAAGGATATGACATGAATCTCTCCCCTTGGAAATATGCACCATCTATGCATCTAGTTGGAATGAGGGGAAATAACCCACAACTTCTATCAAAGATGCTAAAAAGTATCCTTTAAAATTTCCTTTGTGAAGATATCTACAATTTGTTCCTTGGTAGACACATACTCCATTTTGACTTCATGTTCTGCAACCTTCTCTCTTAGAAAATGGTACCAGATAGAAATGTGTTTAGTCCTTGAATGTATTATTGGATTCTTGGAAATATTAATTACACTTGTTTTGTTACAAAATCTAGGAATAGGTTCATCATAAGCTACCTTCACATCCTTCAGAGTCTGCTTCATCCAAAGCACTTGAGTGTAGAAATATGTTGCAGAAATATATTCAACTTCTACTGTGGACAAAGACACTGAGTCTTACCTTTTACTTAACCATGAGACAAATATATCTCTCAAAAATAATGCACTTCCACTTGTACTTCTTTTATCATCAACACAACCTACCCAATCAACATTAGTATAGGCACTCAAAGAGAAATTTTGATCCTTTTTATACCACAAACCATAATCTGGAGTTCCTTTCAAATATTTGAATATTATTTTCACACCTTTTTCATGAGATTGCTTTGAGATAAATACTGAAACACACTGAGATATGTATAATGTCCACCAAAGCTCATACAACTGAATTTGTATATAAACCAACTGACACAAGTACCAAATATATATTTTGTAGAGAAGATAGTCATTTAGACCCATTTATATTATGAAATTGTACTTGAACACTCCCATAGCATATTTAAACATATCCATAAGACCATATGGAGAAGACAATATTTCCTAAGGAATGCAAAACAATCTAGCAAGCCTTCATCTTCACTTCATTCTACCAGAGCATGGGAAGAAACTCTATAACTTGCATCATTTACTCCAGAAGGTGTAAGACTTGAGAATTTGGATATAAGACCTTAACATCTTGACCAATATTATCTTTTAGTCTATAAGACAAAATCCTTTTCTTCAGAGAGATGCAAACCATGACTTTGTTAAATTGTGAATGTCTTGGTATACTTCTTTATCTTTTTGAAACTTTCTTTATGTGTAGTACACCAAACTAGAATGACATCAATCAAGAAATGTGTACTAACCTACATACACCTTATACTTCCACCAAAAACTTCAAAAATGGTTTATTTAGCATAATAGATCTATTCACCATCGATCTAATTCACTTCCTCTTTCATGTTGAAGTCTTCAACACCTTTTCTTTTTAGGGGAAAAAATATTATTCGAGTGAAATCTCCCCCTGAGATAATACTTTATCTCATTTTATCTTAGAATCTTTTGCAGAGTGTACAAGTGTAGAATCATCCTTCTTAGCATGGTCTTCCTTCCAAATCTTTTCATTTCCCTTATTTTGTTGATTTTGAATAGGTAGCTTCACAAAACCACTTTTGCAATTATTTTCCTTATGTACCACATTATTGTATTTGTAGCACACAATCTTATGTTATGGAATAAATGTGTTCCTCTTCACCTTAGATTTGCACTCATCGGTCTTGTGACCATAGTTTCTGCAAGTAAAGCAATATCCATGAAATAAGATATTATTATTTCTTTGAGGCATAAATGACCTTATTCCCATGTTATTATTTCTTCTTTATCTAATTCTACAATCAACAACCTTATGCCCAAATTTATTTCAAGAAAAATAGTAACCTTGAAAGGATTGATTGAACCTAGTAGGAGCATGTTGTCTTACAAATGGAGGACTTCTATATCCTTTTGCTTCTAGTGAGAATTGGATCCACCTTCTTTCTTGCAATTTTGAATAGTCTTTGCATCTTTGGATCCATTCTTATTAGGATCTTCATTGCATGCTTTCTCCTTCTTTTTGTCATGATTTTCATTTGATTTGGAGCTATTAGGATCAAACTTTTCTTCTTTGGAAATTTGTTATTTTTTCTTTTCTAACTCATTTTTCAAAGTGACAATATCCTCTTTAAGTTTTAAGCATCCAGCGGCCATGTTATTGAGCTTGACATTCAAGCGATCTTCAATCCTCTTGCCTTCTTCAAATTTTACTTTAAATCAAAGATCATGCCTTCATCCCTTTTTAATTAGATTGCACCTTCTTCTACTTTGGCTTTCAACTTGTCAATTTCTTCCTTTGATCCTTAAATAAAACTCTCATATTTTTGATTTAGTTCCTTTGCTTCATTCAGGTTATTCAGAGTAGACTAAATTTTTCCTTCAAAACCTATATCTCAATCATCTGAATTTAAGTCTCATCCTTCAGATTCCATTGATTCTAGATTTGGATTAGAAGATAACATGTCTTCATCACTCAAGGAGTCAGACTCCTTATATTTCTCAACATTACACTTTTTGTCAGCAATATTGAAGACCGTAAAGAGAGTTTCATCATTAGAATCATTCTCCTTATCTTCAGAGGAACCACTACTTTCTTTGGAATAGAGATTTTTTCAACCTTATCAAGCTTTTATTGATATCATTTAAAATTATTTATATGGAAATTTAAATGCAAAATTACCGATTCTTCCACAATTGAAACATTTGAAAGGTATCTTAACTTTATATTTTCTAATGCCTTTCTTCAATCTTCTCACAAATTTAGCTTCAAATTCATCAAGGTCATCACTTTTATCAACAACTTCATCTTCAATATTTTTATTGGCTTTGAATGTAGCTTCCCTTTTTGAAACATCTTGATCAAACTCTCTCATTTGAAAGGAAATAAGAGCACCAAACATTTCATCAACAAAGTATTGAACTAATTTTTTAGATTCCTCAATGGTTGAAACCTTATGACTATAAGTTTTAGGGAGAGATCTCAGAACCTTCTTCACAATCTCACTTTCTTTTACTTCTCCACCAAGACTAGTGATGCTAGAGACAACTTCTTGTATATGGATCATGTAACTTGCAATATTTGCATCCTCTATCATCTACAGAGTCTAAAATCTTATTTTAAAGATATACATCTTAGCTTGCTTCACTTTTGTATCACCTTCATAGATACTACCAATAATTTCCTAGACTTCCTTAGAAGAGTTGCACTTCATTACATTCAGAAGCTTTGAATCTTCCAATCCACATAAGAGATCATTTTTAGCTTTAGCATTGCATTCATATAGTCTGTTTAGAAAGATCTATTAGAGTAGCGAGAGTACTATAACCATATTTGACTAGTTTCCATACACCAAACCCTAAGGAGTTTAGGTGTCCTTCCATTCATAATTTCCAAAAATTATAGTTCATCTTATCAAACCTAAGACTCTTATATGAACCATCATGTAATATCCTAGATCTTTACCTCAAGTTATTAGGCTTATTTAGAGGAACTTGGCTCTTATACCAATTTTTGAACATGCCCAGAGACTAAGAGGAAGGATGAATCAATCTACATAAAAACTTAATCCATTCTGAACCTTAAAAAATTTAACACAATACAATCCTCTTATCACAACTAAATCCCTTAATTAGATATAGCATTGTAAACCCTTAGTATGATCAGAAATACTCGGTAATGAAAGATATAGCAGTTCTACTTCTAATCAGATCAATAGTAATGAGAAAGAAGTTGATAACACACACATGCACAAGGAGCACACCAAATTTACATGGAGAACCCAATGAGGGGGAAACCACAGTTAGATTTAACTCACAATATAAAAGGCTCACTACCAAAAACACTTGCAAGAAGGCTCACTACCTTAGAGAAAGATACACATAACTTGTAGAACTAAAACCAACACAACTTCAGGAGGAAGATACAAAGGACCTATTGAGAATCACTATCTTAGAGAAGGATGCAAAGATTTAGATTGTAATGATTTTCAACATAACACTCTAATGATTGAGGCATTACAACACATCTATTTTTTCTTCTTCATGATGTATAACTAATTCTATTGGATATTTAATACTTTCCACACACTTTCTTTTTAATACTTGTGCACAACTCCATCTTGTTGCATCTGAAATGATCTTACATTTAAATCCACCACAACTCTTCAAAACTTCAATTAGGTTAACCAGGAAGAAGATAATCAATGAATTCAACAAGTCTTCCACCAAAAACATAATGTGGTCATATCCCAAAGATAGAAAGGACCAAAAAAATTGTATTTCATCTTCCAATGTGATCCAAAAAAATCACACATTGGCTCACATCAACCTAAGACGACATCAAGGAAACATGTAGATGAAACTTTGAAGTGCATAACCAGTCAGCTCAAAATCGTACTTCTAATTGAATTTTCTCAAGGTGGTTCTAATCAAGACATTTCAAGACCCAAATCTAACTTAACATGTCTTTAATTACTAGTGTAGACCCCCAAACACACGATGAAAGCAAAGGAACAAGCCCTGTCATCCAGATATCTTCAAATAACCTAGAAATAAAACTCAAGACATAATGCAACACTAAAGTAGACAATCAACATCATAAAAATCACATGGGTATGTTCCATGAACATCCTAACACTTCTATATCCTTCTTTCATACTATCATGTGACTAGAAACCACTACAAACCAAACAATAACATAATACTCCATCTAGGAAGCACATAACTCATAACTAGAAGATATAACATTAACATATTGGCTTATAGACCACTTCATCACATGAAATTGGAACTAAGACACAACACAGACGTTGATATCACATTCACCAAGCCGTAGGAGAACAGACATCAATGTGGATAAATGCAAAGCATTTTTCATACCAGTCTGGACAACCAACAACACTTCCAACCTTTTGCAATTCATAGAACTTTCCTCAACAACATAGGTGACCTGAAAATATAGGAGTGCAATATCCACAAAGCACTAACATTGAATCCCAAACTACAAGACCAAAACTTCAATAGCATATGATTGTGGATTATTCTACCAAATAGACTTCAATACAACTTGCTAAACCAAAAAACACTTAAGTACCTTGTGAAGGTTGGATCTTTCTTTCAACAACACATACTTCATTAGGAACATTAGGAGAGAGAAAAAGACATATTATAGACCTTCAGTAATATCTCTATATTATCATTCATTCTTATAATCCTTATCTAAATATATCATTATAAATATAAGTATTTTGATAGCAGTTATGCACTATACAACTTTTCTTGGCATGGAACAACGCATGACATCCAACCATGAACTTATGTAACTCTTCTTTAGATAAGGTATGACATCCAACTTCAACAACTCTTCTCTAGATGAGGCATGACATCCAACTTCAGAAACTCTTCTCTAGATGAGGCATGACATCTTATGACAACCAAAAATCAACAATATCCTCAAGTGTCATCTAACCATGAACTTCAGCAACCATCAGATAAGACATGACATCCAACAATCAATAATTTTGTCAAGTTTTGGCATCAATGATAACAATTACTAACAATGTCACCATCCTTTATATAATATTATATCAAAGTAGATTTGATGGTACCTAACTTGGATTTCTTAATTCAA
Source organism: Sequoiadendron giganteum (assembly GCA_007115665.2). Classification (NCBI taxonomy): domain Eukaryota; kingdom Viridiplantae; phylum Streptophyta; class Pinopsida; order Cupressales; family Cupressaceae; genus Sequoiadendron; species Sequoiadendron giganteum. The sequence continues at coordinate 134,788,211 of CM021110.1, read as the reverse complement.
AAGAGGATTGTATCCATTAAAACTTGTGCATAATGGTACTTGAGGTGCAAAAATTATTGATATTGTCTTAGCAACAAAAATATTGAGAACATGGTTGCATGAGTTAGAAATTTTGGATGAAGAATGCCTCAATGCCCTCAATCACTTTTAGTCATATCAGAAATACCTCCATAATATTTATAACAAGAATATTAGATCTCAAGAGTTTAATATTGGTGATCTTATCCTTAAGGAAAACTAGAGGAATCTTTAGGATAGAGACAAGAAGTGTAAATTTGAGTCTAATTGGTTGGGCCCATATGTCATCATTACCAAGTATGATTCAAGAGAATATTTTTTAGCTACCCCAAGTTTCAATACCTTGATGAACCAATCAACATTGTGCATCTCAAGCCTTTCAATGCTTAATTTGAAGAATATCCTGGAATTGAAAAATCTAAAAAACATTGTAAAGAGAAAAATTTCCCTATAGTGAAAACCATTTATATGACACCTTGGGGTAGTCAACATGATGAAAACTTGGAAAATGGGCATCATGTTTGACAAACAAACAAAAAAAAAAATTAAAAAAAAAATCAAAATCAAAATAGTAAAGCTAAAAAACATCCTCTAATGGCAACTTGGACAAGTTTCATGGTGAAAACCTAATCATAGATGCTATATCTAACAAACCAAAATTCACCATATTTTAGGTCCTCATCCATTCCTCATACCATTCCACATCATTATTTCATGTTTTCATCTACTACATTACATGTCGTGTTATACATTGGAGGTAGGTGACTGCATTTTACTTTGAAATAAATATTAGTTTATGTTTTGGTTGACAAGTAGTAACTAGGAGGATTTATTCCACAGTAAATAAGTTTCACTCATTTCTGATAACCCCATCAATAAATGAAAATAGAAACATCAATATCAACATATACTTTCAAACCTTTAAATAAAACACTTGAAACATGTACTTTTAATGTAAAACCATAGTGTTAGCAAAAAAATATAGGAAAACACAAACCAAAGTTCTAAGCTCCAAGTATTTTTTGAGTGTTGCAGTTTATACCTTGGACTTAGTAATATAAAGGGTAAACACCAATTGATTGAGACACAAGAAGAACTAAACAGATTTACAAATTGATAGATAACATTAAATAGATAGAATTTAAATAATCATTATATTAATCATGTTTAAAATGGTGAAATATAAATCTTCCCCTATACTCTACCTATCTTTCCTTTCTTACATATATTTTTTATACATTAGATATACAATTTCATATGCAGCCCTTACGTACATTCATCTATTCTTTCTCTAGGATCTTACTTATATCTCTCCTATATTGGTATTCATATCTTTCCCTATACATATATCTATGGGATGGGATGTGACCCGTCTATGCTACCTCTAGTATAAATGGTATCTTTACAATCTTAGGCTCTATAAGCTCTTTGTGACAAGATGTGATATGCTTTCTTAGTGGTGTTTGTATTGTTTTGTACTATTACTCTTTATGGCTAACATCATTCCCCCTTTCACAATGTTGACTTATCCTCAAGTCAATGCTATTGTGCTAGAAGAATATCCTAATAGATCTTCTTTACACTGTAAAAAGTGTTATCCCATTAGTTCTTGGCTAGATGTAGCTATTGGGTCTATAGTTGGATCTATAATAGGAACTTCTCTACCTCCAAAAGTGTTTATGGTATCTGTATCTTTTGGGCTAATTGTTGTGCTTCTTGGAGGACTCTAGGGATATGAGCTATTCTTAAACTAAAAACCTCTTAGAGTTGGTGGAATCTATTCTAGACTTGGTCTCTTTGATCTTATAGATATTATTATGCATGGACTACCTCTATTTACACCGTAGATTTACCATTTATCTCTTATAAGGAATCATACACTATGTATCTTTGGAGTAATTGATCCATCTGAGCTTTGGTTGTGGTCATCCATGTTGGCCATTGTAGGAAAATTTGATATAAGGCATTAAGGTCTCCTTTTTTGTTCTTCAGGGTACTAATTTGTGATTCTAAGGTAGAGTTTGCAATAGCACACTTCTTCTGCTCCTCATTTATCTTTGTCTTCTAAATCTTTTCCTAAATTTTTTTCCTTAGTGTTTTCTTCTATGAGTAGGTGATAGGGAGGTTGGATGAATCACTCGTTGATTCATGCTCTAGGTCTTTCTTAGAAGACCTCTAGGGTGTCTTTCTCCACCTTGAAACCTATAGGATCTCTTCCTTCTTAGGATCCCCTGGTTCTCCTTGCCAACCCAACTATTAAAAAAGTTCCTTCCCCCAAGTCAAAACTTGGTGCAATCTTGTAGCACTAGCCTTTAGCCCTTAAACTACCTTAAAGGCTACTAACCTCCAAATCCTTGAAATGGTTTTACAGAGGTGTGGAGGTGCTTTCAAACGCTTCAATCCATCATACTAGGGGTATTAGGGATCCACCTAGCTCCATCTATAGGTTGCTTTCACCAAACTCCTTCATTAGGCCTAGAAGGCTACTAGCCCTATTAGGTCTCCTTCTCCAAGAAATCAGGGTTTTTCCCAAAGTCCTTCCAAAGAAAACCCCAATCTTTTCTTGGGATTCCTGGTTCATATGCCCACCTCTCAAGGATTTTTGGGGTCTTGGGCCACAACTGGCCGTACAATGCCCTAACCTAAAAATGAGCAAAACTAAGGCTTTTTAAGCCCTTTCCTGGCTTCTCTACAACTTGCTAAGTTCTCCCCTCACAAATGGATTGGTAGAGACTCTTCCTTTTTACCATACCTTGGTAAGACTCATATCTTCCTTATCCAAAAGTAAGTTTATCTCTAAGTTAACACCTCTGCAAATTAAGTGCTCTGCACTATGGTCTTTCCTAATTGGGCTCTTCTTTGGCTCGCCTAGGATAAGACTCCAACAGAAGCTCCTATTCTTTCAAAGGCTCTAAATCCTACTATATGTACACCCATGGAGTTTAGTCACTAATCCCAAAGGGTTATACAGTTTGTATAGTGGGAATATGAACTAGCACTCCATTCTTTACAAACTGCCTAGTTCAGACCAGCAACAGTGTGGAACACAAAATATTTACAAAAGTGCTTGAAATGAAACAAACAAACTATCTAATTCCATAGAAAATTCAAAGAACAACTACCCTACATCATGCATGAGTTGTAGTGCCAAAACTACTCCATTAAAGCATCACTGTAATACAAAAACCAGAAATTTCACACAGAATTCACATATGCTTTCCTTGAATTCAAAAACTTAAATAGTATGAAAGGCTTCCAACCTCACTCCAATGCCAAGGCATCCCATAAATAGGGTCACCAAAAATTTATCCTCTCACTTGGGCTCTTCTTGGTCGGTTGTAGCTCCAACTATCAACATTGTTGAGCAACATTTCAAATGTTACACAGTTGCAAAACAACCTCTTAGCCCTCTTTGCACCTCACAACAATCCTAAGCCTCCTATGGATCTAAAACCCTATTACACCTACTTTGTGGTCAACATGACCTTCATCTAATCACAACAAAAATGCTACTAAGATAGATTGCTTAGTTTTCCTAGACAAAGTTCTCCTAGACAACCTATGGGTACTCCTACACCATTCTCCCCCCTCTACACAAACACTAAGGAATGTGGGGAGAGATCAGAGATAGATCAATGCCATAATCTTTGAAATGAGCTTCTTCCACCCATGTAGCCTCAAACTCTGGTTTGTCTTTCCACTATATGAGGTGTTCCATTTACACCTTGTGTCGAGTAGACTTCTTCACTCTAGATTCCAAGATCCTATCTGCTTGCAGCTTGTCCTGAGGAGGTAAGACTACAGTACTCACATCCTCCAAGACATCCATACTGTTTAGATTCATATCAGTCATTGGTCCTTTATACTTGATCAAGTCAGCGACATTAAACACTGATGAAATACTTATTTTTGTAGGAAGCTCCACCTTGTAAGCAGTCTTTCCATACTTAGCTAATACTTTACATGGTCCCACTCTCTTCATCTGCAACTTTGTTGGTACTCCTTTCTTCAACCTGTATTTGTTGAGATGGACCATGACATAGTCACCTACTATAAATTGGACATCTTTCCTAGACATATCCACCTTAGTTTTCAACTTGTGAGTAGCCTCTGTGATTGTTTTCTTCACCTACTCCTGAATCTCCTTCATGGTCTGAGAGAAATCCTCTGCATGGCCACTCCTATGCTCCATACCCCCTAAATCTTTGAGCTCACACACACCTCTTGGGTGCATACCAATATACTATCTCAAAAGGACTCCTAATTGTGGTCCTATTCACACTGTCATTGTATGCATATTCAGCTTGTGATATTACCAAGTCCCATGTTTGACTATACTCCATGGTTAGGCATATTAGAAGGTTACCTAACACTCTATTTCCATGTGTTTGAGGATGGTAAGCTGAACCAAAAGATAAGTTAGTACCTAGTCTACTCCATAGAGTTTTCCAAAAATGACTCATAAACTTCACATCTCTGTCTAATACTATGCTCAATGGTAATCCATGGATCCTCACAATATCTTTAAAGAAGAAATGAGAAATATAACTAGCATCATGGGTGGTCTTGCAAGGAACAATATGACTCATTTTACTGAGCCTATCAACCACCACATAAACACTATCAAACCCTGTCTTAGTTTTAGCGAGTCCTACAACAAAATCCATACTAATGCATTCCCATCGTCTGTTGGGAATAGGTAGAGGTTGATACAAACCTGCATTGCTAGCTCCCCCCTTGGCTTTCATACAAACTACACACTACTCCACATATCTTCTGACATCCCTTGGCAACTTGGGCCAATAATAGAACCTCTGTACTAACTCCATTGTCTTGTTGATACCGAAATGGCCACTGAGACTACCATTGTGCTTCTCCTAGATGAGATTCTCTCTCATTGAACCTTTGGGAACACACAACTGATTCCCCTTGAACAAAATTCCACTCTGTAGTGTATACTCTAAGAATTGACTGTGAAAATGATTATCAAAATCAGAACATACCTTATATGCTTCAGAGAAGTCTTCATCTTCACCATAGAGATCCTTGAAACTCTCTATCCCAATGCTTTGGAAATGAGTCTCTTGCACTGTCAGCAACCTCCTACTTAGTGAATTTGCCACCTTGTTCAATTGTCCTTTCTTGTGTTTGATAGTAAAGGTGAATTCTTGGAGGTACTCCATCCATTTCAAGTGCCTATTACTTAACTTTTCTTGTGTGTTGATGTAGCTAAGTGCCTGGTTATCCATAAACACTACAAACTCCTTAGGTAGGAGATAATTTCTCCACTTTCTAAGAGATTGCACTAAAGCATATAGCTCTAAGTCATAAGTAGAATAATTCTTTTTAGCCTCATTGATATTTTCACTAAAGAAAGCTATAGGCCTGCCTTCTTTGCTTAGTACCCCTCCTACTACAATTCCACTAGCATCACATTCCACTGTGAATAGCTTATCAAATCTAGGTAATAAAAGGATGGGTTGAGTTTCCACTTCTTGTTTCAACTTCTCAAAACCCTTCTCTACTTCAAGAGTCCATTTAAATTTATTCTTTAGACCACCCTTGATAGTATCAAGCACTGGTGCACAAATGCCACTGAAATTTCTTATAAACTTTCTGTAAAACTAAGCTAACCCATGAAAACTCCTTACCTCTGTCCCGGTGGTTGGTGTAGGCCAATTTAGAATAGCTTCCACCTTGCTTGGGTCCATCTTCAATGACCCTTGGGATACTACAAACCCCAAATACACAAGGTCCTGCTTGAAGAACTCACACTTTTCAAGATTGATGGATAACCTCTCCTCCTGCAACCTTTTAAGTACAATCTCCACATGCTTCAAATGTTCCTCTGTGATCTTACTAAAGATGAGTATATCATCTAGATACACTACCACAAATATCCCTATGAAATCCTTCAGAAATCATTCATGAGCCTCATGAATTTGCTAGGGGCATTTGAGAGGCCAAATGGCATAACTCTCCACTCATACAACCCATCAGTTGTCTTACATTTTGTCTTCCATTCATCCCCATCTTTGATTCTAATCTAGTGGTACCCAATTTTGAGATCCAACTTAGTGAAGCACTTTGCCCCTCCAAGACAATCCATCAAATCCTCTATCCTAGGAATAGGAAACCTATATCTGATTGTAATCCTATTGATAGCCCTAGAGTCAATGCAAAGTCTCCACTTACCACCTTTCTCGGTTGCTAAGACCACTAGTACTGCACATGGACTGATTCTCTTCCTAATTAGTCCTTGGTCTAATAACTCTTGTACTTGCCTAGCCACTTCTAGGTTTTGATCTAGTGTGATTTTATAGGTTGCTTTGTTTGGTAATGAAGCCCCTGGTATGAAGTCAATCTAATGACTGATAGCTCTCTTTGGAGGTAATTTTGCTGGTGTCCCACCACTGACTATGTCCTTGAACTTCACAAGTAACTTATGGACTTCTTCTAGCATAGGTGTCTGCTTAGTCTTTTCTTCTTCCTTGGGTTGCACCATAATAACATATCCTTCACCTCCTTGCTGAAGAGTGTTGATAAAATCCTTGCCACTGCTTATCAAGACACTAGGGTTCTTTGACTGTACTTCTTCTTCATCCAACAGTGACTGTAACTTAAATTTTTTACCATCCTTCTTGAATGAGATGGTGTTCTCCTTTCCATCACAGATGGCTCCTCTGTCATATTGCCATGGCCCACCCAATAGAAGATGGCATGCATCCATAGGCAGCACATCACAAACCAATTTATCTTTGTATTCTCCAATGGAGAACTCCACTGATGTCTGCTCATTCACAAGGACACTCTGCCCTTTATTCAGTCATGTTACCTTGTAAGGATTAGTATGGGGCATCTTCTCCAATTTTAGCTTCTTTATTGCTTCCTTTGAGATGATGTTATCAGTGGACCATGAATCCACTATAACTTTGCACACCTTCCTAAGTATTTTGCATCTCACTCTGAATAAGGCTCTCCTTTGCTTTGGCTCCTCTTTGACTAGTTGTCTAATTAGAACCCTTCTAAACATCAAGCTCTCCCCCATTTTTGACTCAATATGGTTAACCTCTAGTGATTTGACACTCATAGTGTATTCTTGAGCATATGCTATTCTCTTATTTGTGTTAGAAGAATATGCTTTCTCTGGGCACCTATAAGAAGGATGTCCCACTTGTCCACAGTTATAACATTTCATGCTAGAAAAGTAATAGTTACTTCTACCTGCACCTCTTCCCCTATTAGAACCTCCTTGAGATCCTCTACCTCTTCCATAACCTCCTCTAGAATTTGTTTCACTTCCATGCTCTGTGAGTTTAGACTCTCGTTGACTTCTTTGTTCAGTCCCTCTACCTTGGTATCCACCTCTATGTCCTCTTTGATCTCTACCTTTCCCTCTACTCTTGGAAGTTTGATCTTGTTTCCTTTTACTTTTCTCTTCAATCTTTATAGCCAATTGATAACATTGGTGCACTTTTTTGGGACTTAGAAGAGTCATCTCTTCTTGTATGTTCCACTTCAAACCATTAAGTTATCTAGCCACCTTAAGGCTTTCATCCTCAGATACATTAGACCTCATGCAAAGTTTTTGAAACTCATCTGTATAGGAATTTACATCTTGGTCTCTTTGTCTCAAGCTTTGTCTTTTCTTATGAAATTGAATTTCATAGTCATCTGGCATGTATGCCTCTCTCACTTTGACAACCATTCCCTTCCAAGTGGAAATAGGTTTCTTTCCTTCCTTTTCCCTCTCTATCTAGATGAACTTCCACCACGTCAAATCAGAACCTCTCAATCTTGATTTTGCCACTTTTACCTTATGTGCTGTAGTGACTCCATCACACTCAAAATGGTTTTCCATTCCCTCTATCCAGTCCATGACTAGATCTGCTTCCAATTTTTCACTAAACAGTGGTATGCCTTCAAGTTCTTTTCCACTCGTAGCCTTCAATGCCTTCAAGAAAGGATCTTCTTGCAAAAAAGGGTCAAGTTCAGGGGTCTTGTATTCCTCTATAACCTCTTTACCCTTGGGTACTCTTCCTTTCAACTTATCACTGACCTCATCAGTCTTGGTATGTACGTTACTCATTGCTTGCTCAAGTTGGGCTATTCTTTCCCTCAATAGCCTATTGTCATCCTCCTGATCTTCGACCTTCTTGGCCAATTCTATATTTTTCACCATGATTGTATAACCACTAGACTCAATCTCTGACATACAATAATCAATCCCAAATCTTTTTGGGGCTCTAATACCAATCTAATAGGGAGGTTGGATGAATCACTAACTGATTCATGCTCTAGGTCTTTCCTGGAAGACCTCTAGGGTGTCTTTCTCCACCTTGCAACCTATAGGATCTCTTCCTTCTTAGGATCCCCTGGTTCTCCTTGCCAACCCAACTATCAACAAAGTTCCTTCCCCCAAGTCAAAACTTGGTGCAATCTTGTAGCACTAGCCTTTAGCCCTTAAACTACATTAAAGGCTACTAACCTCCAAATCCTTGAAATGGTTTTATACAGGTGTGGAGGTGCTTTCAAAAGCTTCAATCCATCCTACTAGGGGTATTAGGGATCCACCTAGCTCCATCTATAGGTCGCTTTCACCAAACTCCTTCATTAGGCCTAGAAGGCTACTAGCCCTATTAGGTCTCCTTCTCCGAGAAATCAAGGTTTTTCCCAAAGTCCTTCCAAATAAAACCCCAATCTTTTCTTGGGATTCTTGGTTCATATGCCCACCTCTCAAGGATTTTTGGGGTCTTGGGCCACAACTGGTCATATAATGCCCTAACCTAAAAATGAAAAAAACTAAGGCTTTTTAAGCCCTTTCCTGGCTTCTCTGCAACTTGCTAAGTTCTCCCCTCACAAATGGATTGGTAGAGACTCTTACTTTTTACCATACCTTGGTAAGACTCATATCTTCCTTCTCCAAAAGGAATTTTATCTCTAAGTTAACAACTCTACAAATTAAGTTCTCTGCACTATGGTCTCTCCTAAATGGGCTCTTCTTTGGCTTGCCTAGGATAAGACTCCAACAAAAGCTCATGTTATTTCAAAGGCTCTAACTCCTACTATATGTACACCCATGGATTCTAGTCACTAATCCCAAAGGGTCGTATAGTTTGTACAGTGGGAATATGAACTAGCACTCCATTCTTTTTAAACTGACTGGTTCAAACTAGCAACAGTGTGGAACACAAAATATTTACAAAATTGCTTGAAATTAAACAAACAAACTATCTAATGCCACAAAAAATTCAAAGAAAAACTACCCTACATCATGCATGAGTTACAGTGCCAAAACTACTCCATTAAAGCATCACTGTAATACAAAAACCAGAAATTTCACACAAAATTCACATATGCTTTCCTTGAATTCAAAAACTTAAGCAGTATGAAAGGCTTCCAGCCTCACTCCAATGCCTAGGCATCCCATAAATAGGGTCACCAAATAGTTATCCTCTCCCTTGGGCTCTTCTTGGTCGGTTGTAGCTCCAACTATCAATATTGTTGAGCAATATTTCATATGTTGCACAGTTGCAAGACAACCTCTTAGCCCTCTTTGCACCTTACAATAATCCTAAGCCTCCTATGGATCTACAACCCTATTACACCTACTATGTGGTCAACATGACCTTCATCTAATCACAACAAAAATGCTACTAAGATAGATTGTTAGTTTTCCTAGACAAAGTTCTCCTAGACAACCTATGGGTGCTCCTGCACCAGTAGGTGTCCTTGATTACCCCATCTATCAAAAATATCATATTTGTTGTTAAATTTTGTGATGAGTCTACTTGGATTTGAGGGATATTTCCATGTATGTTCCCTCCACATGATGTTTTGAGATCTCTTCCCTTGCAATTTTTTCAAGATATCCCCCAACTAAAACTTGTGCAAGTTTGATATGCTTCTAGTTTCCATATGTGAGTCTATTAGTAGAATTTGGAGTTGCTAAAAATTTTGTGATGTACTATATTGAGGATGTGGCAGAGGAATAAAGTATCAAATATTACAAAGGGGGAGAATATTGTTCTAAAGTGGTGGCTTTCTATTTTTCTTCTTCCTCACACAACTTCTGATAGGATTTCTCTATGGCCTCCTTTATCTCCTCTTTTGTTGCTTGGGTGACTTTCAGTTTCTTGATTATCAATTTATTCAATCTATATTTGGACCATAGTTCTTTGGTTTGAATCTCTATATATTTTTCTTTTGTGGAGGTGTCACTGTGGAAGCCAATTCTCTAATGGCTACGTCTTTCAACCACTCCTCTTCTTTTGTTGCTCTCTCTCCTCTCCTTTTTAATGTGGTACTCAAGAGAGTCGATAATTGGTCAATCAGATCTTCTAGGGTTGTATTTGATTCCTTCATATATCTAATGATTTTCCTCTCTAGGTGATATTTTGGTTTGGTCCCACCATGTTTGGGTACTTCTATAGTGTCATGTCCATTACCTCCTTCCAGAACAAACCACTATTCAATTGCTCTTCATCTGCTAGTGGGGATACTTCTGGGATATTTGTAGTCTCTAGAATGGAAGTGTCCTTTGGTAACTCATGTTCTTATTCTATGACCACTACTTTTGGAGATACTTCTCTATGTTCCTTCTCCATCCTCATTTTAGGATTTTTCTATGCACTCATTTTTAGGAGGGACTCTATAGCTACTTCTTCTAATGGTTCCTTTTTGGGAGGATTAGTTGTGAGCCTTCTCTTCCTTTTTCGACTACTCTCCCCTTCGGGGGGTTCTGTAGGTGGGGTTCCAATGTGGATTCTTCTAGACCTTTGGGGTGGGATGTGCTTTGTTCTTCTATCTCCTACTTTGGTACAACCCCCATTTATCATGTAGCTTCTCTTTATTTTTATCAAAGTGTTCTTCTACCTTCTTCTTTACAATATTGTGCATATACTCCTAGTAAGTAGTGAATTTTCTAGCTTGAAAATATTTAGGGTGGATAAGGAGTGTGGAGGAGTAAATTTGAATTTATGAATTAGTTATCTCGTAGGGAAGTTGGGGTATCCATTATGTCCTAGGATTAATGGTTTTCATGAATGTGTAGTGTTTATCTACAAGGAAGACTATATCTTTGATATATTGGTGAACTACCTCATATAAGATATGTTCCCTAGCCTGGAGTTTTTGTTGGAGGGATTAAAAAAATCCCTAGTAGGTTGTGGTAAAGGGCATGAGATATTGGAAATGTTGCACACGTTCTTGGATTTGGGTTGAAATGGGATAGGTTGAATTCCATATCTTCACTACAAACCCTAGTAATTTCTTCATGAAATAGAAAAGTGAGGCATGTTAATAGAGTCCCATACTTGAACTAATAGTGGGATTGTTTGGTGTGTTGGATATTATCGATGAGCTCCTACTACAACACCTCACATAGGTCAATATCCTTTCCTTCCATGACCATCTAATATGGTGTGTGAATGGAAGATACAATAGTTAAGTCTTCCTAGTTGGTGTACTAGACTTTACAAGAAATGCCTATGGTGGCATACTTGCCCATGGGATTCATGATTTGAATAACATTTAAACTTAGACCATCATAGGTTGCTCTAGTTAATCGAGTGACCTCTACATTCTTAATGGATTTCTTTAGAGAGACATTCCCTTAATTTCTTGGATAACATGTTTTGTGATCTGATATGGTTGGTCCAAGTAGAGATATTCATCATGGAGCCTACTCAAAATTATGCAAATGCACTCTTCTTGTCCTATGAAATATAGAAACTCCTCCCACATGTCTGACCATTTTTCTATGATATTTTTATATTGTGGGAGATATTGTTTTATGCCTTGTTGCAAGAGAGTAAGCCATAGGACTTAAAACTTTGTGTGATCAATATTAGTGAGGGGTGCATGGATTTATTTTTGGATATATTCTATGTAAATTGCGAACTTTTGAGAATGCCCCTATTGGGTTTGTCTCCATTGATTTGTATGGGAATTGTTTATACTTTTTCCTTGGCTTCTAAGAGATATTGATTAGAATGGGTGTGACCATTGTAGTAGCTAAAAGGTTTTCAGTGGAGTGTAGACAAGCTTAGGGTTTATTGTGGAGTGGTAGGAGTGCAAGAAAATAGAAAGAATAGAATGCATAGTGAGTGGAAGTGAGGTGTTGGAGGGGAATTTGTAACTTTTGTGTGAAGTGGGTGCAATAATGATCTAGCTATTTTTCCATCTTCTCACTTTGTTTTGCCCATTATTTTTTCTATGGCTCTATTTTTCTAGCTAGTTTATTACTTTTTAATGGGATATGAAAATACTATAGTATATTTAGGTGTTAACTCTATTTAAGCTATATTAGGGTGGTTATATGGTACTTTTCTCTAATCTTGTGTTTTATCTATTGAGGGTTAGTTTAAGGAAATGGGCGTTCAAACTCAGGACGACCCATCCCTTGAGACTTAATTATTAAGAATAGTGGTATCTTGTTATAAATGATCTCCCTGTGTTTTATTGTTTTTTCGGTCCCATATTTATACCTTATATACCCTTTCTTCCTTTTAGAGGTTGCTAGTTTTTGATATAGTAAGTCCTTTGATTATGTTTAGAGGTGTATTACAATGGCATCCACCAAAAAGAAATGTGTAAGGAAAAACTCTTCAGATAGAAATTGATGTTCAAATGACATGCAAATCCATATCCACTCTTAAATATTATCTTCTTATCTTTTGAAAAAAAATGCAGTAAACTTTCCTATGTAAATGATTTGATAATTGTTTTTAAATTCATTTTTAAGTATCATTTTAGTAAATGAAATGATTTACATGAAAAAAGAGGAAAAAATAAAATAGAAAGATTGTTTTTATATCTAAATTTAAAATGAATATGAAATTTTATTTAATTCATTTGTATAGATAATCACTTCAATTTAATTAATAATTTAAAAAGTAAATAATATATTTTTTATAAATTTTAGAAATTAGAATTTAATTTAATTTTAGAATGAAATTTAAGTTTTCAAGATATTGTGGTGATTTCTCTTGCAAACATATTAAATATATTTAAATTAAAAACTTCCCTATGTAAATTATTTTATGGATTTTTTAAATGCATTTTTTAAGTATAATTTTATTTTATAATTATACTAAAAGAAAAAAAGAATAGAAATTTTGATTTTATAGATACATTTTAGTTCATAATTTATTCTAAAATTATAATTAGTAATTGTTGAATTTTTTATTTTATATTTTTAAGAAAATTTCTACCATAGGGGTAGCTCCTTTCCATTAATAAAAGGAATCATTACAAATTTTCATAAGTAGAGAGAAAAGAAGAGGATCCTTATGCCACTATGTTCTCCTAAGATCACACTAGCAGCTTAGAAAGGAACCGGCTCCAATATTCCTACACAGGCCTTCCCTGAGGACTAGTATAGTTTCATGCATATCATTTTCTTGAGTATTGTTCAAGTGAAATGGAGTTTGTTGAGCACCATAGTATTGCTTGTTGTTATGTGATATTGAGCAGCTAGGAAGTTAACCTCTACACCTTTTTCCATTCATCCTCTAGGATTCTACTGGAAGCCACAAAACTCGATCATTTTCCATGTACTTGAAGTCTTATGTCATATGTATTGTTCTTTAGTTTGGTAGCTTACAGGGTAGTCATTTCATTTGAGCCCTCATCCAGAGTGAAACCTTTCCATGCTCTCCAGTCATTTGAGATAATGGAAAACTCTAGTTGGTCGATGGTGTGATTATAGAGGAAGTTGGCATCCATATTGGCTTCCAGAAACACATGTCTGATGTTGTACTCACCAATTTCCTTCAATATTTTATGAATTTCTTCAAGCCACATCATTGATTTCCAGCTTGGGGCCTTACCAGTAATAATGGCTTGGATCACATTCATCAAGTCAACTTCAATGTCCAAATTTAAAATACCTTTTTCTTTGCATAGTTTTAGTCCATTCAACAGGGCCATAAATTTCGCATCATTGTTTGTTCCCATAGGAATTTTCATAGATCCACCCCATACCAATTTTCCATGTTCGTTTCTGATTAAATTTCCCACCCCAGATAGACCTGGGTTCCCATGTGTGGCACCATCAAAATTTTGTTTAAGGCAGCCCCGAGGGGGAAGACACCACCAAGCCATCTTCCTATCATTCCTATTTTTTATTGTGTCCCCCTTCAGAGGAATAGGATGTGGCCATATTTTGGACATTTGATCATCCTATGATGAGAATTGATGGTATTTTTTTCCAGCCAACCCAACGTTCACATGTTCGCACACAGCCACTTTGATTTTGCTTAAGATTGATGCCACTGTTGAAGGTTTTTCATTGAAGATACATGAGTTTCGTTCCTTCTAAAGGTGCCAAATCACTGTTGTTGGAATGGCATACTAGAGTCCCTACCAAACCGTAGATTTGTGAAAAATTGGCCAGCAGGTGAACATTTCTTTAAATGTTTGTGGCCAAGGCCTGTGATAGTTCAACTTCCCTAGGAAGAAATGCCAACATTCCTGAGCAATATCACATTGTATCAGTAGATGATCAAGATTTTTAGAATGATTGCAACATAATGGGCATCGACATGGTCCCACAAAACCTAGATTCATTAACCTATCACCACTTAGAATATGATTTTGTACAGCCAACCAGGCAAAGGCACCTACCTTTGGGAGAATATGGGGGCTCCAACATAGTTCAGGTTGCCACCTACACTTCTCCCACATTCTATGAGTTACTTTGAAACCAATTTTAGGGGTGTAATTACCAGACTTGATCACACACCAGAGGATTTCATCCACCCCAGTCCCCAAGACAATGTGTCTAGAAGTCAACTCTACCTTAAGAGTCTTCCTGTTATCAATTTCCAACATATCCATACCTTTCCACCTAAAGGATGGGAATTTTTTGGTCCGATGTAGCTCCATATAGTCCTAAACCAACTCCCCCATTAATGGGATAGTGATCTCCATTGCTCTGATCATTCTGGGTAGTTCTATTAGTGGTCTATACCCGTTCCACGAATCTGTCCAAAACTTGGCCTCACTTTTGTCTTTAATTCTCTAAGATAAATGATCAGTGATAATGTCTCTACATTTTATTGCAAATTTCCATAGGGCAGACCCATTCGGTGGGTTTTCTATTGTTAAAATACGCTCTAATGAGTCTTCATCAAGATATTTCTTCTAAAGAACATGACACCACAGGGCTTCAGGGTCTTTGTACATGTGCCATATGATTTTTTCTCCTAAGACTCTATTTTGTAACATGATATCTCTGATTCTGACACCCCCAGCTTCTTTGGGGCATTTGATCACATCCCTAGAAACCAAAGGGATCTTGTGTTTCTCATTTGCTTCATCCCATAGGAAGCGTCTCTACTGGTTTGTTATTTCTTGTGCATATTTTTTGGTGATTTCCATTGTGGAGAGCATGTATATTGGTATAGCAGCAAGTACGAACTTGATCATTGTTAAGCGTCCAGCCATGGTGAGCCACCTACCTTTCCAACTTTCTATTTTTTTCTCAACTTTCTCCACCACCTCCTTCCATAGCTTGTTTTACACTGATTCACAAAAAAGTGGCACACCCAAGTATGTTGTAGGTACTTTTTCTATTCCAAAACCCAAGGTTGTGGAAATTCTCCTTTGCATTGTTTGTCTGGTGTTGAAAAAGAATATCCTTAACTTTTCTTTGTTGATCTGTTGACTAGAAGTCAAGCAATACTCTTCCAAGATCCACCTTATACTCGTGGCTTCATCCAAAGAGGCTTTTTTTTATAATAATGTGTCATCTGCAAATAAATGGTGATTGAAAGGGGGAAGTGAGGGCATGACACTAATTCCCTTCCAAGTACCTAACCTGATTATGGTCAAAATCTTCTAACTCAACACATTTGCCATGATTACAAATAAGAACAGAGATAGAGGGTCACCCTGTAATAATCCCCGACCACCTTAAAAGAATTTGCATGGGCTACCATTAAAAAGCATTGAGTACCGAGGAGTGGCTACGCATGAAAATACCCAATCCATCCATTTTTCCCAAAAACCAAATTTCTTCATTGTCAACATAAGGAATCTCCATTGTACATGATCATATGCTTTTTTAACATCTAATTTCAATATCATTCCTCTCAATTTTTCCTTCTTGATTGAATGGAGGATCTCATATGCAATCAAAATCCTATCCACTATGTTTTGATTGGGCACAAACCCACTTTGTTCAACCGATATGATTTTTGGGAGAAGGAGCTTAAGTCTGTTTGCCATTATTTTTGCTACAATTTTGTATATTGTATTGCATGTCGAGATAGGTCAAAAATCTGAAAAGTTCTGTACATCTTGTTTCTTAGGGCTTAGAGAAATGTTGGTGTTATTCAATTCCTTCAATATAATTCATTTCTTCCTTGATTCTTCCACAACTTCAAGTATATCATTTTCTATAAAGTCCCAATAGTTTTGGAAAACCGAAGCAGTGAATCCATCAGGGCCTGGGGCCTTGTTCAAATTCAATTGGAATGTGGCAGTCTTGAGATATTCAAAGGTGACTGACATAATTAGCATCTTATTATCTTCATTGGTGACTAAAGTGGGAACCTCATTCAAGAATCATTGTTCAATGTATCTGCACTACCTTCACCGCCCAATAAAGAACTGAAAAATGGATGCCTTTGGCTTGAATTTCCTTGACATTTTTTAAGATTCTTCCCTCCCTGTGTGTAATTTGGGTGATTTTATTCCAACTTTTTATTTTTGTGGAGTTATGAAAAAAATTGGTGTTGCGGTCACCATCCTTCAACCAACACTCTTTGGATTTAGATATCCAATAGCATTCTCCCTTGCCAATATTTCATCATACTCCATAATTAATTATTTATCTTTATCAAATTTTGGTGCAAACATTCCATTTTGGATGACATAATCACTTAGTTGTTCTAGTTCCTACTCTATTCTTATTTTTTCTTCAAAAATATTTTTGAAAACAGTTCTATTCCATACCTTTAGTTTGTCCTTCAAGTTTTGTAACCGTTTACAAAAAGAAAACATTCTTGTGCCCTTGATGTGCCTGGATTCTAGCCACCATTCTTTAATGATTTATGTCATTCTCGGCCACCGAAACCACATTCTTTCAAATTTGAATTGGGATTTTTTGGGTTGTGAATCTTCTAAAATATTTAGTTCCACAGGGTAATGGTTAGAAATTGGGCATGGTTTAATCGGAGTACTAGGTAATTATGATGTCTCCATCCATTTCTTTGAGAGAAAAAATCGATCTAATCTTTCTACAATATTGGATAAGCCATACCTTTTGTTTGTCCAAGTGAATTTTCCATTTGTAGGTATGATGTCTATCAATCCCCGATCTGTAATGAAATTGCTGAAGTCTTTTTAGGCTTGCACCATTCTCCCAAGCCCGCCAATTTAATCACTCAGGTGTAGAATGGCATTGAATTCGCTAGCCAAAATCACCTTGTCATTTAGACCCTCCATGTCTTATTTTAAGATCGTCCAGAGATCAAATTTTTTAGTGGTTTTAACCAGACCATATATGTTGTAAAGGATGAACTAACAATCTGAATTCACACTTTTGACTTCGCATTTGATCCAATTCTGATCAAAAAAAATTATTGAGATTGATACCTTATTTGGTCTCCACATAATGCAAAGGCCCCCTGATGCTCCAACAGCATTGTGGCATGTCCCGCCCATCCAAAGAAGCTTTTAGCAAACAATTTTGCATTATGTTTTGATGATTTAGTTTCTTGTAAAAGCACTATGTCGATCAATTGAGTTTCAATTTTGTGTTTGATCATACGTCATTTGTTAGGGGAATTTAGGCCCCTAACATTCTAGCAATAATCCATCCTCTAATTGTTTCTTACTATTCATCTTCCTCCTCGTTCTGAGTTTGGGAGTACCCATCTTTTGAGGTTTTTCCACCATCTGGCCTATTGTTCTTGTGTCAATTATATCCAGTTCGTCCTCACTGGAATCTTCAATAGTCTCAGGTTCCTGAAATTGGTCCACCGGCAATTGGCTTAGTGGCTCTCGGAATTCGATTATTGCCATTTCCTCTCCCCCAAAACCTGGGTTTGGATTAATGGTGTCATCATTCTTATTCACCACGTTCAGATCTTTGTGTTCCTCCACAGGAAATTTCTCCCCTTCTTCGATAGGTTTTGGGCCTTCGGGTGTCTTAACTTTCGGATCACAATCTTCAACAAGGTATGGTTGAGCATGATTTACTTTCTTAGCCTTCTAGACCTTGTTTGGGGGAATTCTGTGATTTTCTTCATTATGATTCCTCCTTCGACATCTTAGATAGAAGAACTTTTCTTCCTCAATTTCAATCCTTTGTTGCCAGATGCCCACAGTCATTTTTAAATTTAAGGTTTGGGGATTTTATTTATTGAAATTAACTTTATCCTCGCATATTGAATTTGATCATCGTTTCCCATATCAATTGAAAGGGTTGTGCCAATGTTGTTGCCAATCATTCTGAGGCTATCTTCACACCAGAATTCGAATGGAAAATTATGCAGTCTCATCCAAACGGGTTTGTCTGCAGACTCCATTACGGTCGAATGAGATGCGGTACCCATCTTTGGGAATAGACATATGATTTGTCGCACATCCATGGACCATTCTTCAATGTCTTATTCCTTTCTCCCTCATTAGAAAACTCGGCAATAAAGAATTCTTTCTGTGCGAAATATAATTCTTGGACAGATGGCCAATTCTTTTTGACCTAGGCTCTTATTTCGCTCCTCTGCTTGTATTTCCCTAGGACACGACCAATGATTGTAGTGTGTTTGAGTGCAAAAATATCATGGTCTACAATGTCTTCCATATCAATATCAATGGATACACAAGTTTTTTTAGGGCTTTCTTGTTGATCTCTTCTTTTCACATCGCTCTTCTGTTTCGCCATTTTTGCATTCTCCTTTTTTTTGAGATTAGTAATTGTTGAATTATTTTTAAATGGATATTTAATTTTTTATTTTTTTGTATTATATATGGTTACTATTTTTAAAGCCATAAAATCTTCCCAAATCACTCTCTACTTCCACCTAACCACACAAATCATCCTCTAAATAAATAGATAAATTATTAGCAAAATAAAAGAAACATTGAAATTTGTCAAAAAAATAATTGCAACTAAGAGGTGTTGTAGATATACACAACCTTCTACTTTAAAACTGCTTTTATCTTTGTTCAACCCATTATAAATGGCTTGAATACTTTTTCTATAGCATAGATATTCATAAGTTTCTCTTAAGTAATTAGACTCCTGCAATGGCTTCCATGAGACTTGGAATGGTTGTGATGGTGATAATAGTAATGTGCTTATTATCTAAGACCCACTATGCAAATCCATCCTAGGTTGTGGACATTCCTGATTTTCAAACCAATGCAACTATTCTAAAGCTAGTGGACTATACTCTAACACTTTCCATGTAATGAAAATTTATTATCTTTCTCTTTTTTTCTTTTCTTTTCTTTGATTTGAAAATTTTGGATTTGGATTATGAGTTACAGTAGTTGGAATTTACATATAGTCTATTCTAATGGCCAAAGTATTTGTGTAATTGTGCATTAATCTTGAACAATTGGTTTTGTTTTTTTATTGGGTAGCATGTTGGACTTGTATTTCAGAAAGTGGTGGGAGAAAAAGTGGAAGGAACATCAAATAAAGAGGCTACCTATTATATCTTGATTCAAGTTTTGGATGCCAACAAGATTGTGGATTCTTTCGATGCTCAAATATTGTATAGGGAAGGCACTTATCCTTGTGTTCATATATTCACCCCTTTGCTTGCACCTATACCTCTCTAATTCTTGGATATGCCTTTTGAAATTGACAGAGTATAGAATCTGTATATGCTTTAAAGTTTGGATGACTTTTAAAAATTGATTTATCAGATATGAATAATTGAATTCAGCATATATTGAATAATTGTATTCATTAAGGAGTTGCATGGTTGGTTCTACTTATACTATTTTGCATGTATCTACAATCTCTGTGTATTCATTATTATTCATTTCTCTTTCCACAGGTTCATTGTAATAAAAAAGAAGAATTTGATTGAAAAAAATAAATTGAAGTTTCAAAAAATATATATATATCTTGGCTCAGATATTGTGGAATAAATCTTTCTATTTTTTATAATAAGTAACATTCTATATTGTCAATCCCATTTTCTTTTTTACCACGTCGCCTATTGAAAAAAAAATAGAATATACAAATATTTATCCATAGATTTTTTCTCATTATCTTCTAAATATAACTTTCTTAAGAAAATTAAAATTGCTTTGTGTCCTATTTTATAAGTAAACATTATTTATATTGTATTTTGAATATGGGAAACATTTTAAGATGGGAATATTTTCGCAAATGTTTCACATTTACAGAAGGTATCATATAGTTATTTAATTTTAATAATAATCAATAGTGTTAACAAAGTTATAATTTATTTTTTTAATAATTATATGATAATTTTGTAATATTGTAAAAAATGATTGCATAATTTTAAATTTCTTTCCACTTAAAATTATAGTTGATTTTTTAAAATTGAACATTCAAATTATAAAATTTATCCATGACAATGATAATGATAACTCTCGGCGTATTTTATATATATTAATATTTAATATATGTATGCTAATTTTATATACTTAGATATTCTCAGGCCATGTCAACTTAGTGTTTGTGTGATGGTTTCTCTCATTTTTCACACCCTCTTTCTAGGACATTTGGAAAAAGAACTCTTGATTATTAATTTAAGTTGGTTTGAAAATTATTATTGTTTTTATTATTAAACCGCATTAACAATGGAGTTTTCTTACCCTGGTGTTAAGGGGAGGCTCCTTGGTGAACTAGTGGGGCTTCTTGCCTGTAGTGTCAACAACCAAGGTCCAAACCTTAATATCTTTTTTAAAATATGGCACCCTCTGCTCTAAAAACTTTCACAACTATGACCTTCGATTAGGTTTTCTATGTGTGCTCCTCAGTGTCAGACCATGGCGCTAAGGGCATCGGGTATGCGAAGTCAATTTTGTCAAGCCCTAAAGCGAATACAAAGGCATTTGTGTGTGGGAATTCATAGGTGGGGAGTAGTAACCTTCTCCATTCTTCTGCTCTCCCGTTGGATGGCTCACAAAGTGTGAACGATGGTGATCTAGGGTTGGAAGATGGCAAACAATCTGTTGATTGTCTTCCTCACAATGGGATGGCTGGTAATCCAAATTTGGGCATTTTTGGAGGAAAGAATTTTTTTGTGGATTCCCTTGTCGTATGCCCGCATTCTCCATGCAATACTCATCATGGGGTGATGGGAAACCCTAGCTTGCGAAATACTGGATTTACCACATGCAATTCTGATCACCATTTGTCTCAAGGTAGCATCCCATTGAACTCTCCTTTCATTGTTCAACACTCATCCTCTGCTCCGGAGATCTATCTCAACGACTTTTCCTGTGACAGGGAAGAATATTTGGTGGATCATACTCTGATATGTCGGTTCACAAAGGTTTGGCCTAAACTCTGTGATCTCCATTCATGGATTGATGCAAACTAGAGGGATTATCTGGAAGATGGAATCAGTATCTATCCATGTGCAAAAGGGTTTTTCATCTTAGAATTTGAATCTACGGAAGACAAAGAAATGGTGCTCAAATCTAGTCCGTGGTTTTTCCAAGATAATTTTTTATGCATGAAAACTTGGTTCCCCTCATTCGATCCACGCACAGAGACTTTTTCAACGGCATTCCTATGGATTCGTTTACCCTACCTCCCATTGCAGTTTTGGGAAATTGATTGTTTGAAAGCAATCGGCAATGGTCTGGGGAAATATCTTTGCCTATCCAAGGAGACAATCAACTACGAAAACTCAAATTTTGCATGCTTCTGTGTTGAGATGGATGTCTCAAAGGGTCTTCCAGCAGAAAATTTTCTTAAAGTTGGAAAGAGACCATGGTGCCAGCCAATAGATTATGAAAAGATTGCTTTCAGATGCCGAATTTTTTTTTCCACGGACCATGGCACGGCTCAGTGTAAAAAAAGACGGTTTGGGGAGCATGCCAATTTTGCTCCTATTTACAAACCCTCATGGTGGGATGGGTCCGATTCTCACCATTATGTAATTTTGCCTCCTTCGAATCCTGCAACTCCTTCCTCCCCCATGGTTCAAAGCTCGGCTCCTATCGTGTCCTCCTTGGTGAATGGAAACATCCTTGAGACAGAATCAAATGATGTATGTACTACTACTTTGCCTCCACCCTTGGAGGTAGCTAACACTTTGTCATCCTCTCCTTTCACCATATTGCAAGGAAAATGTTCTAATACAAGCACTACAAAATCCTCCTCATTTGCTTCAAGGATTACATAGCCGGTCACCCACGAAAGTGTTGAAGTCTCCCCTACATCTCCAGCAACAATAAGTAATGAGGAAGAGAAGAATAGGGTTGGGTGTACTAATTCAATCTCTACCTCCAAGGTAGATTTGGATTGGACTTAAGTCAAGCGAAAGAAATCTCTTCCCTCTATCTGAATGACATTAAGATCTTCGAGGAAAAAGATTCAATGATTATTATGTACCTGCAGTAGTTTTGGATTGTTGCACCCCTGATAGCTAGGGCATGCATCTATTCTCTCTTTTGATGGGAGTTGTCCCCTTGACAACACTTACCAACAAAATAATAATAATTTTAATTATTTCAAGATTAATATTTTTTCTAAATCATTAAGAAATTGATTTATAAGTATATATATATAAGCCAATTTAAAATTTATATTCAAATATCATGATGGGTAAATGATTTAGAAGATCAAATTTGTTTTATTCTCTCTATTTAATTAGAAAGTTGAAAAAAATCAACGGGATAATATCTCTAACAAAATATCTAAATAGTAATTACCTATTAAAAAAAACAATAAATCAAGTGTTTGAGTTTTTTTCTAAATATGGAAATTTAGCTGGAGATTTTCTTCAAAATAAGGGCTGTGTTTTTTTTAGTACATGCAATAAATCAATTATTGTTTAATCTCAAATAAACTTAGTATTTGATCTCTCCTTCAAAAATTAAGAAAAAAATTGATTTACAAAAGGAATTAATAATTTACTTCAATAATTAGTGTCAGCTTAATCAATGTATTATTGTAAATTAATTTGTGATCATATTAATGTAGTAAATTCAATTTCTCAAATAATTAATATTTTCTTAACTTAATCAATAATAGATTTTAATACATTCACTTATAAAAAAAATTGTTTCAATTCATTTCTTATGGTCTTAATACATTTGTTTTTTGCTTAAAATATTTACTGATATAATTACCATCTTCTCAATTAATTATCATGATCTTAACTTAACTAATTTGGCATAATAGATTTATTAATGTTTGTCTTAATATATTCCTTAGGTGATAGTAAATTGGTGATGTCAAGAAATATTTCAGCTTCGTTCTTTCTAGTAAATTAATATTGTTTTAATTTTATCGTTGAGTTAATGATAATCGATTTCCTTCGAATAAGATAAATTATCAAATGAATTATATCACGAAATTTTCTTGTTTACATTTCCTCGCTCATTTAGTAATAAGAGAAGCCTCAAAAAAAATAGATTTACAATTAAATTCTCAAATAGCTCATCATTGTTCAATTTATAAATAATCTTAATTAAGATTAGTATCTAATTTCAAGTGTTAGTTTTTAAAATTTATCTCTCAAATATAAATTTTCTATTTTTACATAATGTTTGAGATAGAAATTAAAGTTAGTTTAAATTTTCAATTAGTGTTAGATAGATGCATCTTCAAAAGAGAAATTATTTTTATAAAGAGAATTTGTAATTTATTTCAGATACTTAGCAATGTGATTTTTAAAGTGTTAGTATACAATATTTTTTATAAGTATTAGATTAGAAAGTAATTAATATATTTAGGTAATCAATATATTTAGGTGAATTGTGTTAATTAAGTTAGTTAAATTGATTTCAAGATTTGATTTAATAAAGTTTATATTTCAAAATGTCTTATTATAAAAAAATAAAGAATAAAAGAAATAGTTAATAAATAATCTTTTAAAATAAATTTGTTCAAGTAACTAGAGATAATATGTACCTATTTTCCAAATAAAACCAAATTAACTAGATTTATTAATTAATTCAATTTGACTTATTGCAAAACTAGTTTTTTTTAATATAGGTAAGCATTACCAAATTATGGGGTGGTAACTCCCACAATGAATTTTTTTTTCTGACCCAATGTTCATGCGGTTACCACTTGAGACCTTTGGTTAGTTTTGTCGTGAGGTGTTAATATGGAGGTTGCAAGCCACGTAGGAAGCTGAAGCTATGCCAAGGAATTATGTGTCAAAATCCGCATGATTTTCATTTATTTTGCTTAGATGGCCTTTACTGAAGTGTTATGATTGATTTAACGTTGTTCTCATGCGGTTTCGGCTGAACTTGGTATAGTAATACATGAGAATAGAGCAAGGAAACATGAGAATAGGGCAAGGAAATAGGGTCTCAAGCTTTATAAATATGCCCTCATATATATTTGATGGTGACCAGCACTATGTATTTGAAGACTTATTCGATGAATATATAATTAGCATTATGAATTATATTGTCTATCTTGTCTTCATGATTTAAATTTGATAAATCTCCAATAGTTTTAGTTGAGTTTTGTGGGTGTGATAAATTAATCTATTAGTACTAAGTAGTCTCGGGGAAAATGTTCACGAAGAGAATTTCCTCTTTCACTGAGTCAAAGACAAAATTTATTAAAGGATGTGAAAATTTAGGGTTTTATCTATACCTCGATGAAAGTTGCTTTTAGTGATACATATGTTTCTTGTTTTAACTCGCTATATTTTGTAATGTTGTTGTGGTAATTTAAACACAATACTAAGTTGCCCTAGGGAAAATTTTAACAAAGAACATTTCTTCTTTCACTATGTCAAATCAATTTGTTGTTACAGAGGATGTGAATATTAAGGGTTTAACCCTTATCCTGATGAATATTGCTTCCGATATCTTGGGGTTTGAGGGTTGATTGAAGAAAATATATTTGAAGACTTATTAGACACTTAAATGAATATAATATTAGAAAGTCTATTGTTTGTCTTGTATCCATAATTTAGATTTGATGATGCTTCAATATTAAAAATGTTTCCTATTTTAGTTGGTTAAACAATGAAATGTTGTAGTGATTCTTTAAAGTAATGTTATTGAATAGACCTAGGGATAATTTTCACTAAGAGAATTTCTTATTTGTCATTGAAAACAATTTTATTTACTAAAGGGTGTGAAAATTTAGGATTTTGAACACACCCCATTGGCTATTGCTTTCAATAACTTCGAAATTGAGGGCTTATTGAAGAAATTTTAAGCTATAATGATTTAGTGACAAATATTGAAGTGAGACTTGACTCTTGTAATGAGTTGTAGACTTTCAGAGGGTTAGGGGTCTTTTTTTAAGAAAGGTAGTACTTTCAGACCTCAGTGATTTCCATCTATGTTAGGGCGTTGGGGCAAAAGTTGAAGGAACAAAAAGACCATTGAGAGGGGGGCTGAATCAGTGGACTGCAAATTTGGATTGCAAATTTTAACTACCTAAGCAATATAAAAACTATAAACTTTGAAACATAAACCAAGAGCAAGAGAAAGGAAACTAAACCAATCGCACAAGATGCATCCCACAACACAAGATGTACGAGGAAAAACCCAAGATGGAAAAAAACCTCGGTGAGAATAGCTACTGGAGGCTACTGCTCCAATCCAGCCTCATAGTGCAAATGTTTCCTATTACAATTTATGGGAACCAACCTAGAGGAACACCAATTCCTAGTTTATGAGTTGCAACTCAAAGGAGCCTCTACCCCTAATCTGATCACCCACTCAGATGATTACACAAAGAAATATTTTTTATTACAATTGCAGTTTCATGTTGCAAATGAAGTCTTGCAACTCAAAGAGATTTATGCACTCTTGAAGGCTTTGATGATTTTTTTGTCTTTAAATAACTTCCAGTGTTTTATCATCAACCAAATCTGCAAGTATTCTTGCACTCACTTAGCAAGACTCTTATGATCTACATCCACACAATAAGTCTCTACAAAGCTCTCACATACCTTCACATACTTCTACAGAAATAAGACATTCAACACTTAGAAAAAAAAAAACATACTCTATTTTCACAAATTTATATGATCTTCTCTTCACACTCTTTCTCAAGGGTTACAACCTTATTTTCAACAACTACTAGCAATATATAACTATCTTATATAAATTGCTTTTGTTGGGATAAAGAGATTTTTTAGCCCTCAACATTAAACAAAACATTTATGCAACTTTATGTCAGTAGCAATCTGATATTCCTGTAGCAGTTTCTACAATATTCATTTAGCAATCTACAGAACATTAAAAAACTTAAATCTTCTTCTCCTTCTATTATTCCATCTATAAATATTTAATGCTCTTCTTGAGCAGTTGAAGGATTCGATGTAGCAACTTCTTTTCAAACTGGCTTCCATGAATTTAAAAAACCTTTTCTTAAAAAAATATATATCAAATTTATTTTGCCTCGATTTTCCCATTCGATCAACAACTTACAATCTAATTTCACAATCTAATTTGCAATAAATAATGTTATCTAGGGCATCCCCAGAAACCAAAAAGATTTGAATATGCAACACTGCTACAAAAGGAAACTTCATCAATAAGAAAAGAATGAATAAAATTTGATTTCATGTGAATCATCCCAATGCATCTTGAAGACATAGAAAAAAATGATTATAAAACCAGATGAAAATATGATTTGTATCAATTCATGGAGAACCGTCTTATGGAAAGGAAGAGAAGACACACATATTTAAATAATCTTTTCACATATTGTTGCTATAGAGACTTCACCATCAAGAAAGGAATGACTAAAAAATCTGACTAATATGATATAACCACCTTGCTAGAGTGGAGGAGAAGACAAAAAAAAGTGATGTGTCAATTTAGGGAAAAACTGGCATACCTCAAGTCTGCAGAAAATGACAAACAGAAAACCTTCAATGTAGGGATAAACCTACACATCATCCTTTTGTTGTCAATCATAAGCACTAAGAGAGGTAAATCTAATCTTTTGTAGCCGCACAAAATAGAATTTTGCACATAGAGAAACCCTAGCAAACAAAAAAAGAAACATTTGGCCAAATCTTCCACATAATCCCAAAGTCATCATTCTTCCAAAAGTACTTTACCATGAGTTTTCCAAGTTATCTTTTCTACATTTTAAATAACCATTGTTTGAATTTTGACTTTGATGTGAGTTGTTAAAGTTTATGTCGCTATGAAGCTCTTGTCACTCTGCAGTCATCTTCCTATCGCATGAAATGCACACTCGAGTAGTTGCAAACTATGAGGTTTTTGTGCCAAATTTATGTGCCATGCTTGTTCTTGTAGTTGCATACAAACCATGTGTATACCATGAGTTGACATCAATGGTAATCTAATTCCAAAATACAAAACTTAATGCCAACAATCTCCCCCTTTGGCATTGATGTCAACCAATCGATCTACTCCCCCTCTACAAATAGATTCTCCCCCTTTGACAACAATGGCAAAGGGTGGCACAAAGACCACTTTCAGATTGAATAACACCATGTTGGAAGAACTATGCACCTGTAGCAACATAAAAAACTGAATGGACATGGTTTGAACATTACTATTTGGAGATTATCTCCCCTTGTCACGAACATAACAAGATACAGATCTTTACAATTCTAGTACGAAGGATGGAAATAACATGAAGGAGAAGCAATAATCATGGATAATAAATATTAGTAGAAGCTACAAGAATTATGATAATGGAAACTTGATACAACAATAAACGTGGAGCAAAAATAAGAAACAACAAGTGGATGACATGAGCAGCAACCTTTTCTCCTTGAACATCAAACTTGATACTTCTACCCCCTTGGAGTAGAACAAACTCAGGGAGGTAAGATGTAGTATGATAAGCTCCCCCTAAATCATAAATTTTTGGGTCTAAGTGCTAGAAGAGGGAGATACAACTCCCAACCTCATTCTCAAATACTCAAATGTCTCTTTGGGCAATGGTTTGGTAAGGATATTAGCTATTTGCTCACCAGTATTCACATATTCAAGTTGAACTTCTTTTCCACTCACCTTTTCTCTCAAGAAATGATGCTTAATAGCTATGTGCTTGGTTCTTGAGTGCATGACTGGATTCTTAGAGATATTGATTGCACTAGAATTATCACAGATAATGGAAATAGGTTCTGAATATTCTACCTGAATATCTTTTAGAGTTTTTTTCATCGACAGAACTTGAGAGCAACATGAAGCAGCAACTATATATTTTTCTTCAGTTGTAGACAGTGAAATAGATTCTTGTTTTTTACTGTGCGAAGAGACCAATCTACCACCAAGGAAGAAAGCACCTCCACTCATGCTTTTCCTATCATCTATGCATCTATCCCAATCAGGATCTCTGTAAGCTTGCAATGTGAATTCATCATGTTTAGCATAGCATAAACCATAGGTTAAACTACCTTGCAAATATATGAAAATTCTTCTTATAGCATTCAAATGAGATTGTTTTGGAGAAGACTTAAATCTTGCTACCATAAAAACTACTTGTACAATATCTGATCTAGAGGTAGTGAGGTACAATAAACTTCCAATCATGGATCTAAACATTTTTTGATCAACATCAAGTGAATCATCATTCTTAGATAGCTTGCAGCTAGTCACCATAGGTGTACTAACAGGCTTACAATCATCCATTTGAAACCTCTTCAACATGTTTTTAGCATACTTGGTTTGTGAAATAGAAATTCCTTTTCTAATTATGAAATTTGTAAACCAAGGAAGTAGGACATCTCACCTATCATTGACATCTCAAATTCTTGTTGCATTTGATCAGCAACCTTCTTGCATAATTTATCATGACTTCCAACAAAGATGATATCATCTACATAAACAACAACAATAATCATATGGTTACCTTCTACTCTGGTGTATAGATTGTTATCAACACATCATTTCTTGAAGCCTTGCCGATGCAAATAGTTGTCCAATCTAGAGTACCATGCTCTAGGTTCTTGTTTTAACCCATATAATTCTTTTCTCAATTTGCATACATAATCTCCTTGTTCAAGTGACTCAAACCCTTCAGGTTTTTCCATGTAAACTTCTTCCTCAAGGTTACCATTTAAGAATGTGGACTTAACATCCATTTGATAAGCTTTATAGTTCTTATATGCAAATAATGCTAAGAAAATTCTAATAGCCTCTAGTCTTGCAACAGGATCAAATGTTTCCTCAAAACCTATACCCTCAATTTGTGAGTATCCCTTGCATACAAGTGTAGCTTTATTTTTAATCACTTTACCTTCTTCATTCACTTTTTTTCTGTAGACCCATTTTGTGCCAATATTGTTCTTATCAATTGGCCTTGGAACTAAATCCCATGTTTTGTTTCTTTTAATCTATTGTAGCTCCTCTTTCACAACCTTTATCCAATCTTCACTCTTGCTAGCCTCATTGTAACTCTTTGGTTCTATTTCAGTTAGAAGACATAAGTTGATCATTATTTTCAGCATGTCTTCTCCTAGTTTGCACACCAAGGTATTTACTTCCTATAATCTGATTTTTAGGGTGGTACTTCTGAACATACTTGCTGGGGGGTTTATTTGGAGTTCTTCCAACTACATCTTCTTCATTTTCTTATTGATCTTCACCTTCATCATGATGTTCTTCAATCTGATTTTCTAATTTTAGCCTTGACAACTGCAAATATTCATCTATTCTCACATGTACACACTAAACTACTTTCTTGAGGTGTTTGTTCAAACACTTATAAGCCTTACTATGAGTTGAGTATCCTAATAATATCCCATCATCACATCTTGTATCAAAACTACCAAGCCCATCATCATCTTTCTTAATGAAACACTTACTTCCAAAACCTTTGAAGTATTTGAGAGAGGGTTTCTTACCATGCCATTGCTCATAAGGTGTCCTTTTGTTGTGTACTCTTAGCTAGGCTCTATTTAATGTGTATATTGTTGTATGAACAGCTTCTTTCCAATAAAAATCTAGTAGGATGGACTCATTAAGCATAGTTCTTGCCATTTCTTTCACACTTCTATTCTTCCTCTCAACAAACCCATTTTGTTGAGGTGTTCGAGAAGAAGAATATTGTCTTCTAATCCCATGTTCACAATAGTCTTCAAATTGATTTGATGTAAATTCTCCACCATGGTATAACCTTAAATATTTCAACTTGAAACCACTTTGTTTTCTAAATACCTTGAATCTTTCAAATGCTTGTGACTTATCATGTAGGAAAGTTACCCAAGTCATCCTTGAGTAGTTATCAATCAGCAGCATAAATTATTTGTCACCATTTAAATATCTTGTCCTTGTAGGACCACATAAATATGTATGTACTAACTCAAGTGGCCTTGTGGTTGAGTACTCTTTTGTCTTGAAACTCACTTTGGTTTGCTTCCCTTTTTGGCATTCACCACAAATAATGTTTGTTTGTTTAGTTATCTTTGGAATATGCCTCACATAACCTTTTGAGCTTACCTTGACAAGATTGTCAAAATTTATGTGTCCTAGCCTCCTATACCATAACCAACTCTCATTCATTTGTCTAATCATGCATTGAGATTCATGACATTCTCTCAAGTTGTAGACATTTCCATCTGTTCTTTTACCTTCAGCAATTAATCTTCCATTGTTCTCTTTTCTGATTTCACATCTTTTGGAATCAAATGAGAGCTTATAACCGTTATCACACATTTGACTCACATTGAGAAAGTTGTGTTTCATCCCTTCAACATAGTATACATCCTTTGTAATAAATTTCCCATCAATACTTAGAGTTTCTTTACCTTTTATCTTGATTGAGGAGTTGTTCCCAAGCTTAACTGAACCACCATTCCAATCTTCTAACTGTTTGAATTTGTTCCTATCACCAGTCATGTGGTTCGATTAGCCACTATCTATCACCCATAAATTTTTCTTCTCTTTGTGTAATGTTGTTTGTGCTATCATGCTTGACTAAACTTTGTCTTTACTTGCCTCTTTCCATTCTTGCTTGATTTATTTATTCTTTGTCGCTATTGTTTGTTCATATCTGTTCTTAGGGGTGGAAACTACATTATTTTCAAGCTTAGTAGACTTTTTTCTATAAAACTTTGCAGTGCATGTCCATAGTTATTACAATAGTATCATTTTATATTCTCATTAAATATAGGAAAGTTAAAGCTTTTACTGGTCTGATTTAAACTTCCACAATCTACACTTCATGTCCTAGACTATTGCAATGGTGACACTCTATATCCAAATATCTCAAGGGTGAAAAAGATTTTTTTCTTATGAAACCTGGAGTTTCTCTTCTTACCATTTTTCAATTAATGAACTTATGGCCATATGAATTTCATCTAAAACAATAACCATAAAATCTAAGGGTATACCAATTATTATACCGAGAAATGTTTCTTGTTGTTCCCACAGCAGTAGTAGATATTCTCACCCTTGGGAAGCAACATTAACATGTAGGATAGTAGTGTTATTATTTGGAGAAGCAATACTATCTCTTGGAATAACAACTTTATCACTTGGGGCAGCATCAATATTATCAACAACAACTTTTTCACTTGGGGCAGCAACATTTTCACCAAATGCAGTAGTGAAAACAATATTCTTCTTGGGTTTTTTACCCATATTGGATCTCTCACCATGTTCATAGCCTATACCACTATAATCCTTACTCTTTTTCTTCTTACCAAGTATATCATTTAGTGCATTAGTGCTACACTCATTTTTTATTCTCAACTTTAGGTCTTCTTGACAAGTCTCTAACTCTTTTCTTAGAGTTACTACCTCTTTTTCCAAACTTTGGCATTCTTTTTTCTTTACATCAACTTCTGATTTCAAAACTTCACCCATTCTATGTGCTTCTTCCAACTGTGTCTTTAGAGTGACAATACTCTTTTCTAAGTGGTCTTGTTCTTTTAATGCATTATTCTTGAGTTTGGAATTCTCTTTCTTCGACTTGTTTAATTCACTAAGAGCACAAATCATCTCTCCTTCAAGATTAACCTCAGCATCATCTTCATCTTCCTCATCACTATCAAATATTTTTGAATTTTTATTTTGAGCATTATTTTCAATCTTTGAAGTCTTGTTTTCATTTAGAAATTCTTGAGCCATCAAGAGATTAACCTCTTTCTCCTCTTCACTAGAGTCTTTAGCTAAATCACTTTCCTCATCTGATGTTTCACTTTCAATAGTGAAAAGATTTATCTTCTTCTTAAAAAATTTCTTCTTGGCTTTATAGAACTTCTTAGTTCTGAACTTATTAATTTCTTCAATGCTTTCTTCCTTCTTCTCATAAAGACACTTAGCAGAAAAATGTCCAATCTTGCCACAATTAAAAAACTTGAAGGGTATCTTGTCTTTATACTTGCCTAATCCTTTCTTTAGTTTCTTGAAAAAATTTCTTAAGTATTGTCAAGTTCTTGATCAACATTTGATGCTAGCTCTTTTCCTTTCTTCACTAAGTTGAAGGCATATTCTCTCTTAGAAGGTTCAGCACTCACAATCCTTATTTCATAGGGTGATAATGAACCAAATAATTCATTCATGGAGAAAGTCTTCAAGTCCTTTGCTTCTTGTATGGAAAAAACTTTATTATCATATCTATATGTTAATGACCTTAGAAATTTCTTCACAATTACATTATCCTCAATTTCTTCTCCAAGTCCTCTTACAGTATTAACAATCTCATCAACTCTTAGCAAGTAATCATCAATCTTCTCATCTTCCCTCATCTTCAATCCTTCAAAAAGAGTTCTCGGATTTTGTAGCTTGGATTCCTTCACACTTTCATCACCTTCATAAATATTTTGTAGCTTATCCCAAGTTTTTTTGCATATTTTCAATGCATAAATTTGATAAACTCAGTATCAAACAATCCACTAAGAATAGCATGCTTGGCCTTGGCATTGTACTCATATTCATTTTTAGCATCAAGGTCAGTTGGAGGAGTTTGGGGAACAGTATAACCCTTTTTGACACTCAACCACACATCAGAACCTAAGGAGGACAAGTAGGTTTCCATTCTTCTACTCCATAAGCATAGTTAGTGCCATCAAACATAGGTACTTTCACAGAAGAGGATTCATGCTTAGACATTGTGTTCACAAATTAGAATCTACCCAAGCTGGAGAAAACTTTCTAACAGGGAACCTGATGCTCTGATACCAATTGAAGGAACATAAAGACCACTGAGAGGGGGGGTGAATCAATAAACTACAAATTATAACTACCTAAGCAATATGAAAATAATAAACTCTGAAACATAAACCAAGAGAAAGAGAAAGGAAACTAAAACAATCACACAAGATGCATCCCACAACACAAGATGTATGAGGAAAAACCCGAGATGGGAAAAACTTCGATGAGAATAGTTGTTGGAGGCTATTGCTCCAATCCAACCTCACAATGCAAATTTTTCTTGTTACAGTTTATGGGCACCAACCCAAAGGAACACCAACTCATAGTTTATGAGCTGCAACTCAAAGGAGCCTCTACCTCTAATCTGAGCACCCACTTAAATGATTACACAAAGAAGGATTTTTTATTACAATTAAATAGTTTCATGTTGCAAATGAAGTTTTGCAACTCAAATAGATTTATGCACTCTTGAAGACTTTGATGATTTTGTTGTCCTCAAATAACTTCCAGTGTTTTATCATCAACCAACTCTACAATTATTCTTGCACTCACTTAGCAAGACTCTTATGATCTGAATCCACACAATAAGTCTTTGTGAAGCTCTCACATACCTTCACATACTTCTATAGAAATAAGAGATTCAGCACTCAAAAAAAAAATACTTTGTTTTCACAGAGTTATCTAATCTTCTCTTCACACTTGTACCTTTTCGCATTCTTTCTCAAGGGTTACAACCTTATTTTCAACAACTACCAGCAATAAACAACTATCTGATATAAATTGTTTTTGTTGGGATAAAGAGATTTTGTAGCCCTAAACATTAAACAGAACATTTCTATAACTTTTTGTCAGTAGCAATCTGATATTCCTATAGCAGCTTCTACAATATTCTTGTAGCAATCTACAAAACATTAAAAAACTTAAATCCTCTTATCCCTTTGTTATTCCATCTTTAAATATTTAATGCTCTTCTTGAGCAGTTGAAGGATTCAATGTAGAAACTTCTTTTCAAACTGGCTTCCATGAATTTAAAAAACCTTTTCTTAAACAAAATAAATATCAAATCTGTTTTGCCTCGATTTTCCTAGTTGATCAACAGCTTACAATCTGATTTCACAATCTAATTTGCAATAAATAATGTTATCTAGGGCATCCCCAAAAACCAAAAAGATTTGACTATGCAGCACTGCTATAGAAGGAAAATTCATCAATAAGCATAGAATGATTAAAATCTAATTTCATTCAAATCATCCCAATGCATCTTGAAGACACAAAAAAAATGATTATAAAACCAAATGAAAATCTGATTTTCATCGATTCATGGAGAACCGTCTTGTGGAAAGGAAGAGAAGACACAAAGATTTAAATAATATTTTCACATATTGTTGCTACAGATACTTCACCGTCAAGCAAGGAATGACTAAAAATCTGATTAAAATCTGATATAACCACCTTGCTAGAGTGGAGGAGAAGACAAAAAAAGTGATGTACTGATTTAGGGCAAAACCACCATACCTCAAGTCTGCAGAAAATGACAAACAAAAAAGCTTTGACGTAGGGATAAACCTGCACATCATCCTTTTGTTATCAATCATCTGAGCACTGACAGAGGTAAATCTAATCTTTTGTAGGTGCGTAAAATAGAATTCTACACATAGAGAAACCCTAGCAAACAAAAAAAGAAAGATTCAGCCAAAGCTTCCACATAATCCCAAAGTCGTCATTCTTCCAAAAATAATTTGTGATGAATTTTCCAAGTTGTCTTCTCTGCATTTTAAATAACCACTATTTGAATTTTGACTTTGATGTGAGTTGTTAAAGTTTATATTGCTATGAAGCTCCTATCACTCTATAGTCGTCTTCATGTCACATGAACTGCACACTCGGGTAGTTACAAACTATGAGGTTTTTTTGCCAAAATTATGTGCCATGCTTGTTCCTATAGCTGCATACAAACCATGTGTATACCATGAGTTGACATCAATGGTAATCTAATGCCAAAACACAACTCAATGCCAACAAAAGCGTTATGGGCTTGTAGTGTTGATGTATATAGTGAGGGATATGCTTATCATATTGGATGATGAAATATACATCTCCAGTATTTTAGGAGACACTGCACTTAGGGTTTCCCTCCTAGGGTTCTATTGATAGTTCTAGTATGTGGAATCCTGAGAGCCCATTGGCTTCCCTTAAATTGTGTTTTGAGATTTTGGGTCATTTTGTGTTTATTATATAGGCATTTTTAGAACCAGGAACATATGATTTTACCTTACACTGACCTATCACTAGGGAAATTAATTTTAATGAGAGGTGAACAATTTTTAGTTAGATACATACCTCAGTGATACTTACCTACTGTCCTCTAGTTTGGACTTCCTCAACCTTGCCTATCGCCCTTTGATTTTGATGTTGCTCTTCTAAAATTATTGCTTCAAGACCGAGCCAATAATCAGCTTGAGTACCAATTTTTACCTCCTCTATTTGATCTATTCCTTGGTTGGCTAGAAATTTTGTTGCTCTATTTTCCTCTCTATAAATGTGACTTATTGATTGTACATCGAGTTCTTGCATTAGCTCTCTGATCTTGATTACTTTAGATTGTAAATTCCAATCGCCAATTTGACCTCTTACAAGGACATTTATGCAAACTATAGAATCACTTTCTAAGTTAAGGTTTCCAAGATTTTTTTCTTTGCAAAGTTGGAGACCTCTAAGGATCCCTTCTATCTTTGTTGTATTTTTTGTGGCCATTGGTATTTTTGCTAACATAGCACCCATTAGTTGGCATTTTCCATCTATTATGATACACATAATGCCTAATTTACCTATATTTCCTCTTGAAGCACCATCGTTGTTTAGCTTGAGTCTACCCTATGGTAGAGGGTTCTATTTTTCCTTCAGCCTTTTCATCTTAGGATCAAGAGAAAATTGGTAAAAGGGGGGAACCTTCAGAATTTTCCAGTTTTTCATAAGCTCTTCATCCCACGTTGAGAATTTAGATTTTCTTTATGAATTTATGTGTGAATTCAGCCACTCAATGTGTTTCTTTCAATATCTATCGTTAACTCACTAGATTCATTTGCCTTGTCTTGGAAAATGCATCTATTTCTCTCTTTCCATATGTTCCATATTAATATGGAGGGGAAAGCCTACCAAATTAACCCCCAAAATGAGTCTTTTTAAGCCTTGGAAAACTAAGGAAGAAATCTCATATGTTATTTCTTCTTGGTGTAGCCTAATTCAGATTTTTTAGGAGCCAGTCCTAACATTACCTTGCATAGGGACAATTTAGTAGCAAATGGTCTGCACTTCCTTCATTTTCTTTACACATTACACACAAACTGGGACCTTCCAATCCAATTATTTTCAATTTGTCTCTAGTTAGAATCCTTCTGTGTAAGGCCATCCAAATGAATGCACCTACCTTTGGAAGTATCCACTGACCCAAGCATAATTTATGTTGCTAGAGATTTTATCCTTCTATCAATTGGAACTTATATCCAAGCTTTACCAAGTATGTGCTACATTTAGCCCCACACCATATTATATTGTCATTCTAATTATTTATGCACACTTTTCTTTCTTTCATTATTTCCATGAGCTTGAACTTGGTTGTATCTTCCATCTGGATGGCATGGAAATCCACCCAACTTTGTTTACCACTTCCATCAGATACTATAAAATCCCTAACCTTTTGACCATATCTACATCTTAGGGTTGGGATGTGAACCTTTAATTCTAAATAATTTTTCATTGGTTTTTGGCATTCCCATGAGTCAAGCCAGAAATTTGCTTTGCTTCCATCATTTATTTGCCAAGCTATGTGATAATTTATCAGGTGTCTGCTATTCAACATGAAATTCAATATGTGAGACCCTCCCCAAGGATTTGCAATAGTTAGAATCCATTTGGGGTCCTTAGAATCAAGTTACTT
Source organism: Sequoiadendron giganteum (assembly GCA_007115665.2). Lineage (NCBI taxonomy): Eukaryota > Viridiplantae > Streptophyta > Pinopsida > Cupressales > Cupressaceae > Sequoiadendron > Sequoiadendron giganteum. The sequence goes on along the minus strand of CM021110.1, from coordinate 134,751,019 downwards.
CTTCTACAATATTTTGCACCAAAGTAAATGAGGGTTTTGGTACATTTTCCAAATCAGTTTGGCACCATGGGCCAAATTGTGTGCTTTCATTTTTTGTATCCCCACTCCTCCTTTTGTCTAAGTTTTACACACTTTATCCTAGTGTATTAGTAGTACTTTATGCATCTCATTTGAACCTTCCCATAGGAAGTGTTTTAAAATGTTATCCAAACTGGTTGTTGCTTTTGAAGTTAATTACATGCTAGACATAGCATAGATTGGAATTATTGATAGAACCACTTTGATCATTGTAATTCTTCTTGCAAGTGTAATCCATTTGCTTCTCTAGCTTAATTATTTATGTTTGCACTTTTCTTTTATTTTATCCCATAATTTTTTTCTAGTGATGCCTTTAAAGATGGGCACTCCTAGATATTTGCATGGGGTGACATCAATTAAGTAGCCCAAAATGTTTGAAATCTTTTTTGCAACTATTTCTTTGTATGGAAGAAGTATATTTTTTATTTCTTTTTTTATTTGTTGTCTTGATGTTGTAATGTATTCCTCCATGTAATCTTTAATCTTTGTTGCCCCCCTAATTGTGGCTTCACCATATAGAGCAACGTGTCATCCACAAATTTTTGATGGGTGATAGTCTCTATATTTGGAGCTATCTACAAGCCTTTCCAGTTACCTTCCCTTTGAAATATTTCTATATTTTTGCTAAGCTCTTATGTCATTATTAAAAAAGGGTGAGATGGGATCTCCCTAAACCAAGACATTTGTGATTTTGAAGAAGCCACATGGTAAACTGTTAACCAAGATTGAATATCTTATTATTGATAGGTAGAAGAAGATCATATTGAACCAATCCTTAAAAAACCCAAACTGCTCCATGATTTTAATCAAGAATCTCAATCTAACTCTATCATAATATTTGCTTACATTAAGTTTTATAATAATGCTTTGATTCTTATCTTTATTGATAGAGTGCAGGGCTTAATTTACAATGATGATGTTATCAGTTATGTCTCACCTAGGAGTAAAACCACTTTGATTGGCTAGGATAATTTTACCAAGTATTTTCTTTAGTTTGTTAGCTAGGGATTTTGAGATGATCTTGTATATTATGTTACATAGAGAGATAGGATGGTATTCCCCAAGAAGAACTATTCTTTTTTTTGTATTAGGACTAGGACAGTATTATTGATATATTTGAAATGAATTTCTTCTATTTTTTGAATTCTTCAACAATTTCCAAAACTTATTTGTTCATAAAGTGCCAGCATTTTTGGTAGAAAAAAGTATGGAAGCCATTTGGTCTTGGAGCTTTATCTGGATGCATTTGAAATATAGCAGCCTTTACCTCCTCTCTTGTAAATGGGGTAGTAAGAATTGCATTATCTTCCTCTAAGATTACTTTTGGGATGTTTCTAAGGATGTCTCCATAATTCAAAGTATCATTTGCATCTTTTGGAGCTAACAAATCTCTAAAATTATTAATTGCTTCTTCCTGGATTTCCTCTATTTCCTCAGTTATTCTTCCTTCAGAGTTTTGAATATTTTTTATCCTCTTGTAATATTTCTTAATTTCTAATGTATTATGAAAGAACTTGGTATTGGCATCCCCCTCGCATAACCAGAGTTCTCTGGATTTGGAGCACCAAAAATCCTCTTCCCTTGCTAATATCTCATCATATTCTGGATTTAGTTCTTTTTCTTTTATGTAATCATCTTGTAACATTCCATGATTCATTAATTTATGATAGAGATTTCTCTAATTTTTCTTTCTCAAAATGAATATTCTTAAGTATTGTCTTGTTCCAATCTAGTAACTTTCTTTTGATATACTTGATTTTGTTTGTGAAGATAAAAAATTTAGTGCCTATGCATCTTGGTACCTCTTTCTGTACCATTGTTCAAGTCTAGTAATTAGCTTTGAGCTTTTGAACCACATTTTTTTAATTTTGAATTCATTTTTCTTTTAAATTTCCTCTAATTTGATGGCCAATTTGATGGGAAGATGGTCATAACCAATGAGGAGAAGGATGAAAGCCTCAATATTGAAATTGGTTTCAATTTAGTCCTAAGAGAAGAGGATTCTATCCAATTTCTCTTTTATATAACTCCCACCTTCCCTCTTATTCGACCATGTGAATGAACAATTTTTTTTTTTTGTATCTATTAGGTCACTGTTTGTGAGGAAGCTGCCAAAGTCATTCATTGATGCGGTAATTTTGTTTGATCCCCCAAAGTTTACTTCTTTCCTTAGCATTGTATTAAATTCACCACCTATAACCACTTTCCCATAATTGTGGATGAAAATTTGTTGGCTTAGGGTATCCTAGAGCTTTCCTTTCTCCTGCGCCCTAGTCAATCTGTAGACATTGAATAAAGTGAATTTAAGATTGTAATTTAGGCTTGATACCTCACTCATTGTCCAATTTGAATTATTTTCCACTATATTCATTTTGGCATTGCAAGAACATCGTAGGATCCCAAGGCCTCCAACCATTCCATATGATTTTGAATATGCTTCTTCCCATCCCCTGATATGGAAGACAAGGGCATCCTTGTCTTTTAATTTAGTCTCTTGTAGTAAGATTATGTTTGAGTCTAGCTTCTCCATTTGACACTTGATTAAGCATCTCTTGTTAGGGGAATTTAGGACCCTAACATTCCAGGTTAGTATCTTCATGATGATTTTTGGAGGGATTTCTCTCCTCCCTTATTGTTCTACTAGAAGTTTTTGATGCTCTTAATGCCCTTTTCTAGGGCCATTTTTTCCCTCTTTTGCCTATCTATTTTTTTGCCTCTCTTCTTTTTGTCCTTTTTATGGGCTGCAACATTTGAGCCACTAACTGGGATATGCTTCTTGGCTCAAATATGTCTATTTCAACAAATTCCTCTTCATTTTTGCTCTCAGAAGATATTTATTTGTTCTTCATATGTTTTTTTATGGGGAGGCTAAAGGTTTATTCGCATGCCTCCTGGGCTTGTATGTGGAAGCCTATAGTTTCCTCCTAGATTTGGCCCGGGATCTTGACTTCTTTATCTTCTATTGGAGTCACCTTTCTGATTTTGCAATATTGTTTTCTCTTGGTGTTAGCTAATTAGGGTAATATTTTTGTGTGTCCTTGCCCTCCGTTATCTTATTTGCATTTTCCTTCTTCCTCCACACCTTCTTTATCTTTGTGGGGGTTGGTCACGTTTCTTGTAGAATAATTTTTTTTCCTCCACTTCTATTTCATGTTTCTAGATCCCTACTCTAGATTTTAGCATTATAGCCTTTGGAAATTTCCTAATGGCAGCCACATGAATTCTCACATATAGGTAAGAATTATTTTCCAATAAATGAGTTTCAATATCTATCAATGTGCTTAAGGATCTTCTAACCCTTTCTAGGCATTCTTCTAACCAAAATTCAATGGGCATGTTGTAGAGCCTGATCCATTTGGATTTAGAATAGGATTCATGATTTTTGGAATCAAAATTTGGTTCTCATTTCTACATGTATACAGGACAATCATCAATCCTCCAGATGCCTTTTTTTAAGACCTTATCTTTGTCATTCCAGAGGCAAGGAATTTACTGGCATGATCAAATTTCTAATTTGACCTTTCCCATTCTTTTATGGATATTCTGCTTTTCCTTTTTTCCAATGATTTTACATATTATTAGTTTCATTGTGATTATAGAATTTTTCAAGCTTTATTGATTGATTTTCTGTAAGCTTTTTGCAAGGCTTTGAAATCTGATGTCTGTAGATAATATTCATAATTTTCATCGATTTTTCAAGCAAAGAAGAGCATTTTTTTAACACTATATAATTTATTTCAAAACTAGTTATTAGTTAATCTCAAGTATTCTAATTAATTGAAAAATGAATATAATTTATTAGAAAGAGAATGCTTTGAAACAAATAATATAATTCAATTTATTAATTTTCAAAAGGAATTAGTATTAAAAGGTTCTTTATTGCAAAGTAGGTTTCAAGAAAGATAGTTCATATTTCTTTAGGTTTTTTTTTAAAGAAATAAAGCTAGTGTTAAGAAACAAACCAAATTAGTAGATTCATGACAATTATTTAGATGTTATTAATATATGTACAAATCTATAATAAATTAATTAACTCAATCAAAACATTGTTTAGTTTCAAACAATTTTAAACTTAGTATTTATTTGAAATTATTAATGTTAGTTTAACATTTTATAAGGTAATGATGTATTTAGTGCATTCACGTAAAGGTGAATTTATTGAAATAATTATATTTTCAAACTAGTTAATGTTTCTTTAACTTATTTAATTTTGCATAATAGTTTTTAATATGTTTAAATCATTTCTTTAGAGAAAGTAAATTATAATTGTCAAGAAAGTAATTTTAGTTTCCATTATTTCATTATTTCAAATGATTTATATTTTATTAATTTTATGGATTTAATGTATATTTAACAAGGATTCTTATAATTCATTTCCTTTGCAAAAGTAAATTAGTTATTCAATTTTTTCTCTTAAGTGAATTAATTTTGCCTTAATTTTTTTATTAAAGATAGTCAATTTTCCTTGAAAAGGACAACTAAAAAATGATTAATACTATGTCAATTTACTTATTTTTGAAAAATTAGCAATGATTCCTAATTTGTATTTATTTTTAAGAAATTAGAGTTGCCATAAGTTAATCATATTTACAAGGGTAGATCAACATCTTATTTTTAATTTCACTTTCTAAATAGATAATGAATTAATTAGTAACTTGTAATTCTTGTACACCATATGCTCTCACCTCACCCATAATGGGATCTTGGTGATCAGAAAGTGTAAAGGAAGTTGTTAACTTTTTCTATAGTAAGTTTGTTTCAATTTGTATCAATTAAGTTTTATAACACATTTCACAATTCAGTATTGTTTTAAGTGCTAGAATAAAGTAGTGTTTACTCTTCTTGAAAAAATATTTATTTGCAAGAAGTAATTAGATGTTATTTCCTTTCTAAGATAAGAAAACTTTAATCAAGATTTTAAACCAAAAACTAGTAATGTTCGGTATCAGCGGTGCTTCTGGCTCGTGCGTTTACGAGTAATGTCATTGCATTTGAGTTACTACATCCATAGTCTAGCACAATTGCAACAATGACATCTATGAATAGTCCCTTTAAATCGTCGGTGAGAAATAAGGAACATTGGTGGTTTCAAAATCCAAGAGATGGGTAATCTCTCTCAGATCGATAATCTAATAAGATAATTTCAAATTAACAAAAATTCACTTGTTTAAACCTAGTAAGCCCCATTATAGGATTCAATGGAATTATTTAATATATTTATATTAATTAAAAAGCCATATTTCAAACAGATTCAAGAGAGACGTTATTTTAGGAAGTAGGTTTTAGATGTTTAAGAAATAAGTAATAGTCATGGAGACTATTTAATTATTTTTATTGCTTCCCTTCGTGGGTAGCAGTTTCAAAGGAACTGTTTGGGGAAAAAGGGCTGCATACCCACATAACAGTTCACATCAAACTTAGATTAGAAAACATAGCTACATATTTTACGCCTTGATCCCTCTTGGAAGTAGAGTATGTAGGTAGTCTAGGAAATGAAGGATGCTCCCAATACCTCAAGCATTTGGGGATGGGGATTAGGAAAGTTAGGATAAATATAAATTAAAATATAATCTAATAATTCAAGAGAATTTCTTGATCAAAAAGGGCTATAAATATCAAACATAAATATAATATAAAATATGTTCTTTGTATACTCAAAAGGAATCCTGGATGGATTCGCTTGACTCCCTAAGGCCTTAGGCCAAAGTATGAGGTGGGAGTCAAGCTAAATAGTTGCTTCTAAATAATCCTAAAGATGATGACCTCAGTGCACTTCCAAGGGGAGTGTAGTCTTTAGTGAGTGAATTAGGACTCGGATGGTCCCAATGAGTCTAAGTCTTTATCCAAAGCACATCACTATCCTTTATGGATAGATGCCTACCTTGTTTGGGTAGATGCCTAACCCATATGGTTGGATGCCTATCCTAGATGGATAGAAGAATTCTTGTCTCATATGGACAAATTCCTAACCTGTATAGTTGGATTCATGTTCCATATGGATGGATTCCTATCCCATATGGATAGAAGTACATGAGTATACAATTGAATAAACACATAATAAGATAATAATCAAGAAAAAAAAATAAAAAAAATCAGTGGTAAATTTTGGGTTGATAGTTTGGGTCTTTACATTATTTGTGGTATCTTTCTTGGACTTGTGGTAATTTGTAGAGGTCTAATAAGTTTCTTGTGTACGATAAATGCTCTTCAGAATCCATATACCTTTTGGGATGTTAGTTCTTGTTCCCCTTGCATCCATATGTCTAAGACATCATCACTATTTTTACTATCATTTTTCTTTCTAATTCAATTTCTCTAGAGCTTTGGTATCTTCCTCTTATTTTGTAGTGGGTAATATTGAGATAGAATAGAGGTTTCTTGAATCTTATTCTTCTCTATCTTGTTCAATTTCTTCTACAGTGTTCTATCTTCTCTTTCTCATAATGGAATTTGAATTTCCCTTTTATCATTTGAAAAAGAGATCTCTTTCTTTATAAATTCTATTATCCCATTAGAATTCACAAACTATCTTAATATGAGTAGGGATTTGAAGGTATGAAAAGGTTCCTTCATCTCAACAACTTCAAAATTAACAATTTATGTAATCCCTTTTATGTTCACCTCCACATTTTTCCATGTTCCTAATGTTTCCATGCTAGAACCATCTGCTAAAGGGTCAACCCACAATACTGTGTCCCACTTTTTAGCCAATTAGGACATTGAAATCAGAATTTTCACCAAAAATTCACTTTATGAAACCTATAGCAACTAAACATTAATAATTTGGAGAAGATGTAAACTAGTTATTTTTGAGGATTTATGTGTAGATTCTAAATATATTTTACAAAAAAAGAAATAAATTGATATTTTTTACGTAACTTTTAATAACTTATTTTTTATAGTAAACAACATATTAAAATAGTGATGTTTATGTCATCACACTAAAAAATTTATTGAAAGGATAAAATTATAATTTTAAAATTTATATTTGTAACATCAATATCTAGTGCACAGATTTTTTAATAATTTTTTGTTACATATTTTTAAAAAAAAATTGAAGTCAAAGTAATTATAAGTTGGATGTAGGTGTATTTTGCAACACATAACTTGTTTTGTATGTGAAATTTAGAAAAAGTGAACACCTTTGGATATTTGCACTCTTCAATGTTTGATAACTTTTTCCAATTTCATTAAATGTGGGGATAGAAATAGTATGATTATGAATGGGAGTTTGATGGATTTGGATAAGATATAGGATTGAATTTTAACTTGAAAGTTGAGTCAACCTTCCCTTGACCAAATTTGAAATGAACTTAAGGATGAAATGCAATGATTCAACTAACCTAATGATGCAAATGACTGTTCTAATGCAAAAACAAAACATCTAAGATATCATAGAGAAATTTAAAATTCAAGAATAAACTGAGTAGAGTACTATGCACTTTTGGTTCGAATTTGGGGCTGAAAATGGAGGACTAAGTCACCTAGGGCGACAATATCCTTTTGACTGAAATTTAGATCTATTTTCACAGTCCTCTAGAGCCAGGTCAGAGCTTTCATTTCCTGCTTGTCGCACTATCGGATCTTTGTCAATTGTTGAGATAAGTGAGTTTTCATGTGTTGTCAAGGTGTAGGTTTTGAGTGTAACAATTAATAAATGCTCTTTAATCTCATCTAAACTTCTTCAGATCTAAAACCTACACATTCAAAGAGAGAGGAAAGGTTGTGCCATCTAGAGGCTTGCCTTAGTTAAGCCCCGTGTTAGTGTTTCCACTTCCACAATGGCAATATCAATGATATAAAACATATCCTTTTGAGGGATCAAACCAAATGATAAAAATTAATTATGAATCAATAACATACTGCAACTCATCACCCTTCAATGACTTGCTTGAAGGACTGAATTCATACAAATCTCCTCAAGGCTTGGATCTTGCTTGTTTGAATTTCTTGGAGACCTACAAGAGTTAGTCTTCACAAACAATATGATAACATAAACATGAATAAAACTCATACACACTTTGGAACAATGCTTAGATCTTGAATTGATGTGTAATAATACTCACAAATATACCCTTAATTTCCCTTGATTGATCTTAGGAACTTCAACTTGCTCTCCTTTCATAAATTTCTTCCTTAATGCCCAAAATGAGAGGAAAGCATGCTTAAATATAAATTTTAATTAATCCTTTTGGGTAGGGATTGACCTGGGGTCATTTTTAAATCATAAAATCCTACGAATACAAACTTAGGACATTCAAAAAAAATATTTTTGGGGAATGGCGACAATCCAAAAATGACGACATATTCCACTAATGGCTACATTGTCTGAGAATTTTAGGCCCAAATTTATAGGTATGATGAGAAATTAAATGTAATTTCTTAATCTCGACCCAAAATTGGTAAATTATTATTATTGTAATTAAAGTTGTAGGCTAAATAGGGTGTCAAGGTAGTGTGAAATTATCAAGGGTGACAATCTATGATGCTACATTTAGCCCCCACTTTAGTGGGACTATGAAATTACACTCATACTCACACTAAAGGAAGAATATGGCAAGAGGGGTTCAATTGTACAAACATTGAAGTGATAGGATGACAATGAATCTAGGGGGAGAGTAAGCCCCTAGGATTTAAGATCGCATAAAATAAAAACATAGAGACAAAGGAACACACATGTGAAGTGAAATACAACATGGAAAAATGAAGCATAAACAATAAAGACAAAAAATGTGAACATAACATAAACATAAAAAATCACAAACACAATGCAAACATGATGCAAAAACATAACATACAATAATCACAAAACAAAACACAAGGTTAGTACTAAAAAGATTCGAGTCAATAAGACAAAGAGACCTCAATCTTAAATTTATCTCAAATACCAAACTTCATCCATTGAATATGTTATCAAAATAAAATGATTATCTCACAAGTATGTGAAATCACTCATGAGCCACATGGATCTACTAGATAGAAAGCTATGTTATGCTAGGTTTCCATGCAATATGGTGGCTTCCACAAGGCTAGAAAGTTGTGTTATGCTAAGACACACATGAAACACATAGCTCTATTGTCAAGAAATTTGTGTTATTCTAAAGGGGTGCTCAAGTTCATGATCCAACAAGCTATATTATATTAAATCCATGAACTATCTTTCCAAAGCATTTCCTAAGAAGGTGCATAAATGACTAAACCTGCCTAAGAAGGTGCATAAACCCACCTAAGAAGGTGAATAAACCCACCTAAGAAGGTGCATAAATGATAATCCCACCTAAGAAGGCGTATAAACTCACATAAGAAGGTGTACAAACATCCAAGGGGATAAATTGATAACCACGCATCAAGAGGTTATATAAACAACACCACCACCAAAGGGGTGTGTCAATAAGTCAAATCTCACAAGACATGTATGAAATGGATAATGGTAATGTATTCCCCCTTTAAAATTTAAACATATTTTCTATGTTGGTATTTTAAGGAACAAGAGGGGAAGAGGGGATCCTTAAGGAGAATGAACACCTTCTCAAACTAGTCATCCTTTAGCCCCAAGTGTAGAGACAAGGAAAACCATGCAAGAGACTATCATGTTTCTACCATAGAAAATATGGTTGCATTTAAGATTGTACCACCATGAATGGCAATGAGAAAACACATAGAGCTACAAATGCCACATAGTGATGAGCAACACAATAGGATGAAAATCATTATTGATTAGAGGAATTAAGTGCATAAACACATGGAAGAGCACCACAATCCTTAAGTTATTGTATTGTATTACTCAAGGCTTGAAATTCATTAGTAGAACCATGCACTCCATGATATGAACAAAATGAGGTTTTGTTATAAAACTTCTTTTGCATTTTCAAAGGTAGAGATATCAAGTGGGCTTTGAGAATCTTTAACAAAATATTATCTTGATTAGAAGTAGGAGACATTCTTCTCTTTTTTGAAGAAATTATTCCTCACTTACTACAAGATATCATACATACAATAGATGATAATTCATTATATGAGGATGAGGATGAAGGTTGGAAACCTAGACCTTGCTTGGAAAATTATTGTATAGACTTCACTTAATCCTTAGTATTTTGTTCCATGTTTGAATTTATCCATTTTTAGGAATGTTTTAGCCAAGGCCATAACACTCTTCCAACTCAGATGAAGAGGTTGTATCTACATGTTCCTGAGAAGAATTGTATTTTTCTTGAGCACATAAATCCTTTTTAAGTTTTTTAAAGTTAGGAATCTTACACTCATGAGGGAAAAAATTCAAAGAGACCCCATCACCTCATGGGATGATGTTTTTTATTTTGTTGATATAGAAGATACAACACAAGACTCTTCAGGTTTAGATTATGAGATTTTTTACTTTCCCATAAAGGAGGATTTAAAATATAATGAACCCCAATCATCATCTAGGAGTGTTGTTATAGATGACATGCATTTGGGATTATCATCAATTTTTATAGGTTCTTTGCACTTTGATGGTGAGATTTTAGACAACCCTTTGAAACAAGATGTAAAATATGATAACCCCCAATCATCATCCAAAGATTTAACATGTATGGGTTATACTTTTTAAGTTAAAATTAAAGTGTTAAGAGAGTTGGAAGTCTTATCTTTGGCTTCATCTTGTAAATTTTAACTTTATTCATCTTTCTTAATCGTGTATATCTTGTTATTATATTCATACATCATCTCACAATGGAGGGTAGGTGGGACTCCCTTCATGGTGTGAATCCATGGTCTACCTAGGAGAATATTATATGAAAGAGGTCTTGGTATAACATAAACATGTGTTTGTAAAATGATGGGTCCTACCTTGATGGGTAATTTGATCACTCCTAATGGTTCTTACCAACATTATGAAATCCACAAATTGAAAGATCATTAGGTTCTATAAGTTTATTATCCATACCAATTGTATCTAGAAGATCAATACTACACAATTAAGACCCAATCCATTATCTATGAGAGTACACTTAATTCCAGTTTTATTAACTATCACCATTATCATTAAAGCTTCATTATTTTTTTTAGATCTCAAGAAAGGGCAATTCATGTTCAAGAAATTTATATCCAGCTTTGTCACTTGCATATAATCAAACAAGGATGCTACATCAACCATTTTAACATAATTTGGGACATAAATATTTTACAAAGCTTCTTGGATCATCTCATGCTATGTAAGTGATATTTGGATTAAATCCCAAAGGGAAATTTTGGTTTGAGTATTATGAAGTTTCTCAACAAGATCATATTATTTACCACTACGCTAAGGAATATTAAGTGCGGGTGGAAGATATGGTTGAGGCAATGGGATGAATGTTTGTGTTTTTTTAATTTCTTATTACTTCTAGAGTTATATATGTGAGCAATTGCATGATAACTTGGTTGTTGCGACACATGATTACTAATGAGTTAATTTTGCAAATTTTAGGATATGGCCATGAGGTTTAGGAGGTCCTGTAATGAGAGGTGACTTAGGAGGTCCAATAATTAGAGGACTTATAGGAGGTCCAATAATTAAAGAATTTTATGGGTCCAATAACTAAAGGAGACCTACTAGTCAATTGTGTGTTCATAACCTCAACTGAGTTAACTACTTGTTGATGATATTCTATTGATGGGGGATCTAATGTAACCTTAGCATCTTCATCTATGTAAACCATCTTATTATATTTTGAAATAAATGTATCAATGATGTCATCTTCTTATTCCACAATATCTTTCCAAGTGGGAGAAGTATTGGGAGGAAAACAAACAAGATTCTATTACACTCAACGATTGGATCCTCTAACACCAAGATAACTTCTTCACAAGTAAATAAGGTATAAAGAGAAGAACAACTATGATTGTCCATGATTGCATCCTCTTGCACCAAAATATTCTCACAAGTAGGAGAAATATTGGGAGAAGAACTAACATGATTGTCAATGGTTTCATTTTGATTCCTCAGATTGTTCTCATAGGAAAAAAAATATACTTATACAAGCCATGTGTTACCATATCAAAACCACATCTTTTGAAAGGAAACATTTTAATTTCCTTATGGATCAAATGATAAAAATCAAATAGGTCTAAAAACAAATTTACAAAATAGAAACCAGATCTGAACATAGGACACAGATAGGCATTTGCATAGAAATTTTTTGGTCAAAATAACTAGACAAAGTTGCCTAGGTCGACTATGTCTTACATAGATTTTTACAAAATTTAAAATTTAAATATTTACAATATTGTATAAAGTTCCTATTTTTGTATTCATATAGGTGTGCAGCATCATAAATTGTTACCCTTTACAATTTCACACTATGCTTTGTTCCCCCTTAGGTTATTAGATCTAATTGAGCACTTAATTTCCTAAATTATGCATTCCACAACTTATTTTAAACATTTTCCAATAATTTGTAAGAATAAAAAAAATGCTCTCATTTAATAATTTTCCCCCAACTCCTTAAGCTTTAGAAAATAGGTCTAGGACACTAGTGCCTAGGGCACCTATGTCCCCTATTTTGGCTCCAAATTCAAATATGTCGATGTCAACATTTTATTATTTAAAATTAAAATATCTAAAGTCAGTTGTCGAGATTTATTTTTTGGGAAATTAAAATAATAGCATGTAAATACCTAGTTATTGCATCATTTAAACATGAACAAGAAATGGTCTAGAATTATTGAGCATCAAGAGCAAGAATTATTATCAAGTCAAGAGAAACCATTAGAGATTTTATTGTAGTAATTCAAGATCCAAATATCATGTCAAAATGTATGTAAGTGTGTTCATGTTTATTTTTTCATATTGTTTGTGAAAAATAATCCTTATAGTTCTCCAAGAAATTCAAGAACTTCAAGAAAATAAAGCAAGCAAGATCCAAGCCTTGAGGAGATATGTATGACTTCAATCCTTCAAGGAAGTCATTAAAGGGTGGTGAGTTGTAGCACTTTTTGGATTTATTATTCCTTCCGATCATTTAACCATTTATCATTGACATTTCCATAGTGGAAGTGGAAACACTAACACGGGATTTGACCAAGGCAAACCCTTAAATGGCATAACATTTCTTCTCACTTTGAATCTATATGTTTTAGGTCCGAAGAGGATTGAAATAAGTTTAAAGATCCATTATCCATTGTTGCAATCAAAACCCTACACCTTGATAACTCATAGAAACTCACAAAATTATCCGATTGTGATCCAACAATGTAACCAACAGGAAACAAAAGCTCAAATCCAACACCAGAGGACTACAAAAATAGATCTAGATTTTCCCTAAAAAGACAATGTCACCTGGGGTACCTATGTCCTACATTTTCTAATTCAAATTTATATCAGAGGTGCAAAGTGTCTTGCTCAGACCATTTTGTAGTCTATGTCTATCTATGATTTCTCATATCTATTGTATTTGTATTAGAATAGTAGTTTACATCATTAGGTCAACTAAATCATTGAATTTCATCTTTAGTTCCATTTCAGATTTGGTCCAAGGCTAGTTGACTCACCTTTCAAGTTGTAATTCAATCATATGCCTTGTCCAAATCCATCAAACCCCCATCACATCCCATCACATTTCCATAGCAAACCACACATTCCCCTCCTAATAAAATGAGGGAAAGGTGTCTAAACCCTAAGGTGAAAGCTACAAAGTTTCTCTTTCCCTCCATTTCATTTTGGTGAACTTAACATGTTAATATCATATACCTTCTAAAAATTCACCCTGGATCCAAGGTTTTGAATTGCATTACTTTGTATTATTAAATTATGAATTCATCTTTGTATCATAAAAAGCATAAAAATCTAAAAATTTGGCATATCACATTGCATCATAGGTTACAATATGGTTAATTTTAGTCATTTTAAGTCAAATATACATTTAAATTTAATTCATAAATCTACATTAACTCATTTAAAATCTGAAAACAAAAATTAAAGTGTCATTGCATGCATTTAGGTATATTGCATATAGCTAAAAAGTGGAAAATTACATTCTTTTCTTTCAAAAGCATAAAAAAAACTATCTTTTTTAGATTTAGCATATTAGAATCAATTAAATTTTGTATCTTAGATCTATAAATTGCATTTATAATTATCATTTATTTTTCAAGCATTTTCAACATTCTTGCACACTTGCATTTTAAATTACATTATCATAAATTGAGAAAAATATTCATTATCAGACATGTTTTCACACAAATACAGAAGCCTTAAATTGTATCACAGAAAACCAAACTTTAAATTTTGCAAAAACCTACCTAGGACATAGGCACCATCGTCCTACCTATTTTGGCTCATATTTTTGTCAGGCATATGTCCCTATGTTCTCTGTCTATTTCTACTTTTTTATTTTTATTTCTGAGTGTTTTACTATGATTGTTTGATAGTTTAGTGTTTATAAAGGGTACACTTAGTGTTTTTGAAACTTGTATGAGTTTCGTGACCTGGTGTCCTATTGCCTTGATACTTCGATGAGATGTAGTTGTAGACTTATGGCATCCTGCACTATTGTTACATATGTTGTGGATCTTGAGTTTTCCAACTCTTTCATACAATATATTTCCAATAGCATTCCCATTTTGGACTCAATGCCTAATCCAACCTTTCCAATGACAACTTCATAAAAAATTACCTTTATGTATGTTGAGACTACTATTACACTTGTTCCCAAAGAAAAACTAAGAAAATTAGACAAATAATTAGAGGAATTGCAAGACTACCTAAGCACTGAATCTTTAGTTAGACAAATAGTTCTTGTAGCAGTCAACTTGAGGAAATTGATCAATCATTCCTAAGGATTAGAGGTGTTGCATATCCTAGCCCATATTTTGGATATGAATAGTCTTATTATGGCTAGTTGCGCTCAAGATTTGGGGTACTACATGCAAAGCTAACGAGGAAGTCAAATCTCTCTCCCTAAAACTATACCCTCTATTCCTGCATATACATTGTCATCCATAGCATCAACGATAAAACCAACAAGTGGCATAACTCCAACCTTAGGGTTCTCTAGTGGGAATCCTTATAAGCTCATGGAATCATGCATATGACATCTCAAATTTCATCACTATTATTAAATTTACAACATATTAGTCCACCAAGAACTTACACAATCCCACCATATTCACCACATTCCCAAAACATGACAAGTAATGACTCAATTATCAATCAATTTTTTACAAAATGTAACCTCAATCCAACAAAAAAAATCAACATTGAACCAAGCTCAAATGGAAAACCATCACAATATGTTAAAAGGAGCCCCTTTCCACTTGAAATATTAAAAACAACTATGCCACTAAACATGAAGATTCCTGGATTTGAAAATTATAATTGTTGAACATCCAAAATACTAAGAGGGGGTGAATCAATATTCCATAAAATAATTCTAATAAAATCCATCTAACCATTATCATAATTTTGATGAAATTAGCAAGAGGGAACTTAGAGACAAATCAATGCAACCACACACATGAACACTGGGATTTGAGGACTGCATATATCTATCAAGTATCATTTCTTGAGAGAGAAGGTCATGGAGAATGAAGTAAAGCTTGAGTATATTCTAATGAAGGACCGGATTGTTGATATTTTCATGAAGGCTCTTCCTAAAGATACTTTTGAGTATCTCCGGAAGAAGTTAGGGGTTGTTTCCCCTCCTTTCTTGAACTAGATGCATATAGATATGCATCAATACAATGGACCTATGTATCTATCTTTCTTCTGGACTAATGTTTTGATCGCTACCACCTAGGGGGACCAGGTAGTATCAGGTGTTTTCATTGTGAGAATTTTGTTTTTCATGTCAAAGGAGAAAACAATGTAAAATATTATTTTCCCTTTGCTATTGATGTCAAAGGGGGAGAAGAAGCATGTGAAAAGGGAGAAAAAGAATGAAAGAAGGAGCATGTGAAAAGGAAAGGGAGATTATCTACTAAGGGGGAGAAACTGAAAAGTGTATTCAGAGCTAGTATGTTGTTTTTGATGGTTTTTCACATCAGGTGTTGCCATCAATGACAAATGGGGGGATTATTGCAAGATGGTGTGTCCCTTGGTCTTCCTTGTCCAACACGATGCTTGGGTTTGTGACATGAATTAACCACCTCCTGTGGATCTTACATATATCTGGTGGTTGTATCAGGCATTGATAGGTCGATCTTTTGGTGCAACAGCAACACAGCTTTTGGTAAACTAACTTCACATAAAGTTATTACCATTTTGACATCAATGATAACATGAGAACAACCAAAATAGATCATATACACTTCATTCTCATGTTGCAAGGCTCCATAATTCCAACAATCTCCCCCTTTGGAATTGATGGCAACATGCATAGAAAAAACATATATCAATATACGACAACTGAATACTCCCCCTATCAAAATTGTGCTTCACAAAAATGTTTTTCCTCTATCAACCTCTATCTCTCCCCCTTTGAAATCAATGTCAAAGGATGGGGTCTGGTATATATGTATATATGCATCAAAACATAACCAGAAACATAAAATTGAATTAACGTGAAGAAGAAGAACCTTTGATATTTTCTAGGATGACCTTCCATGATGCTTTTCCTTCTTCCCATGAACATTTTTCACTTACAAGAGTCTTGTGTAATAATTCAAGATTAGTTAAGGACTCTATACCATCTGCTAAAGTAATGGGACTAATATTAATCTTTGATAATTCACCAATACTATCAAGAGCACTATAAATAGGAATGCACTTGAGTTTAATCATGTATATGAGTGTCATAAACTTCTTAATAACTTATGTTCTTTGGTCCTGTAGGGAAAATATTTTTTCTTGAATCTGCACAATATAGGACCACCTCTTATTATCTCTATCTTCTGCTAATTTGTATGTATCTACTTGAGTTCTCATCTGAGTCTCACTCTTCCTTATCTCATCTCTTATGTTCAGTGTAGCCAATTTAGGAAAAAAGAAAGCAGTTCATGTGCCTCTTCCTCACAAACTTGTACACTCTCCAATTCCTTCATCACTCAACTATGTGTATTTGCACATTTTTCCTTGATATCTTCTAGATTTCCTTTTTTAGACCTTATTTCAGCATGCACTCCTAGTCTGGAGATGTAGACCTTCAAATAATTAATCATGTTTCTGAGATTCTCCACAACAGAAATAGATGAATCAAAATTAGTACTGGGAATAACCTTCTACAATTCTTTCAAAGATCTTTGAATTTGTATTCTTTCATGCTCATTTTGAGATCTCTCTAACTCACTTCCTTCTACAACTTCTTGTTTTAAAACACTCTCTTTTTTTTTCCTATTCTGATTGCACTATCGGATGTACCTTCTACATTGGAATTCTTAGGGATTTCCAAAAGAATTTTTGCATAATAATCAATTTCAGCCTCTGACACTTCATAAACTAGCTTAGATATCCATACCAACCTTGATTCAACTACTTCCATGTGACAAAAATCTGTAGACACTAGGAAATTGATTATTTTGGAGTACCTTTCAGCAACACTTACCAGAATCCTTGACCTTCTGCTCATCCGAGCATCTAAAATATTCCAAAGAATGCAGCAAGAGCAGTCTCTTGTGCATCTAAATTACCAATATTTAACATGAAGTTCCTAATTTTATGGGTAATAGTCTTTGTATTTGACCATTATATTCTTCCTATTACCAGTAATTCTTTCAAAAAGTAAAACAGTAAATAGACAACCAAATTGCCATACCGAAATGTATTCTTCTTACTCTTCTTGATTTCCCTTAAATTCTTCAAAAGATGTATTTTGAAGTGATTCATATTTGTCATAATCCATACCTCTTTTAACCATATCAATAGTAGTATGTAAAGCAATAGTAGAAACTATGAGGTCATTGCTAGGAAAAAAAAACTTTGTGACCAATGACTCTAGCAGCATACCTAATGACTAGATCCATAATTGATCTCAATTCAATCTCTTTCCCTTCAAGAATCTCACCGATTACCTCAACTATGTCTTGCCCATTCACAACCTTTTGTTTGGGAAATGGTCCAAAGAAACACAAACTAGTTACATCTTTGATCGCTTCTCTGGTAATCAAATGTGTTTCATCAATCCACAAAGATTCATTATGAATTCTGCTCAAAACTATTCAAACAAAATTCTTGTCAAACTCAAATAAAGGGGCTTTCCGCCAAACATCCAACTTCTTCTCAACTAACACTTTTTAGGCATCATGGTTCTCTTCCAATTCGTTCTTCCATAGCATGCTTAATTGAATAGGTGACATTTTATCTATCTTATTGTAAAAAAATGCATATATATCTTATGTAGACAACACTCTAGGAGGGATGCAAGAGAATGCACCAATAGACACTTTTGACACATTCTTCAAATATTTTCTCAAATTGACTTGCACTCTATCAGCACTACTCACAACCTTTAAATTATCCATAACAATAAAAATGAAATATTGTGAAAATAGGAATACCTCTATAAATACCAACAAGGAATGGAGAGATATCCAGCTTCTAGAGCACACTTTGAATCCCCTTGATCTCTCCTTCAAACCCTGAAACTCTGATTTTCTCTCTAAACTTCCTTTGCACGCTTCTCCAAACATATATATGTCTCTTGAAATATCTGAATTTATTTCTTTCATTCCAAATGCTTTCACAATAAATGCTTCAAATTGTAGGTATATTACCTCAAAAATTGTGTGTGCCTCCATTCTTTTGAATTTTGTAAACTTCATTCTTCACACATGCAACTAATAAATTCCTTAAATTTGTTACTGCGTACTGCTATCATGATGTGACATAAGTATCGATGAGGGGTTTTATTAATTTTTTTGATAATTTCTCCCCCTTAGCCATTGCTAGCCTCACAAATTGTCATGCGTATCTGCATCGAAGGTCGACACAGATAAGACTGATGATTTTGATGCAACTTGCTTGAATTCTCCTTCCTTTCTCTAGATCCTTTTCATCTCTTTTCTTACTTCTTCTAGATTAATTATGTGTTCATGCTTCTTCACAGGATAGTTATTCTTTCTTCTTCTATAATTATTAACAGGATGTTCTGGATTGTTGCACTTACAGCAAACAAAATTCTTCCTTCCATTATTTCTTTTACTCAACTTATTTTCACACTAATTAGCTTTATGTCCAACCTTCTTGCACTTAAAATAAAATTTAGAGAATGATAAAGAAGCATTCATTTTACTTTTACAGTCGTTTTCCTTATGACCAAATTTCTTGCAGGATTAACAAACACCATTGAAATAAAAATACCTTTTAGCATCAAGTTGTTTGATGGGAGTTCTTCCAGAATTTTTTCTTATGTTCTTGATTTTTCCATCTTTGCACTGAGTCTTCTTGTCAGTAGATTGATTTACTTTAGAAATTTGACCTTCTTCAAACCCTAAACCACTTTTATCGATTGTCAATCTCTGAGAAGTAATCAACTCATCAAGCATTGCAAAACTTACCTTAAATTTATCTTCAAAAATTCTTTCCTTTTCTAGATTAGATCTCAATATTTTTTCTTCTTGCTCAAGATTTTTGCATTCATCCATCTTCCTTTGAATTTCAATTTTTTGACAATCTTCAATTATTTTCTTTTCATCCAATTACTACAACAGACCGGAGATATTTTCATCTACCTTATCCAATAGATCACATGCTTCTTCACATTTACCTTGTAAGTTTTTAATATACTCATTCACTTTCATCAACTTATCCTTCAGATCTTCTATTTCTTCTGAATATCTAGCAGAGATCACTTCTAGAGGAAAAAAATTATTATACTCAAATTCTGGGACCTTCCTCAAGCTGTTAGGCTTCTTCTGAGGAATCAAGCTCTCATACCAATTGTTGAACATCCAAAATACTAAGAGGAGGGGTAAATTAGTATTACATAAAACCATTCTAATAAAATCCATCTAACCATTATCATAATTTTGACAGAATCAGCAAGAGAGAACATAGAGACAAATCAATGCAACCACACACATGAACACCAGGATTTTTACATGGAAAACCCAAAAAGGGAAAAACCACTGTGAGGGTTAACTCACAATATATTATATCCAGATACAAGATATTACAACACTCACTACCAGGACTTTTTGTTCTTGAAAGGCTCACAACCTAAATACAAAATATGGCTAACCGCTAAGATACAAAGAATGTGGCTCACTACCAAAAGTGTGAACTAATAGAATACACTTTCAGTGTGTAGGGTTCAATTCCAATGAAGCTCAAAATATGAAGTACTACCTCACAAAAAAATTACTCAACCAATATGCTTTGATCCTCAACTGATAAAGCATTTAGGCTCGGATCTTCACATACCCTTAATCCTTTTCGCACCTTACTTCCACTCTCCCACTTCCTCACTCACATATTCTTCAAAACATCATATATATACCAAATATTATCCTAAGCCTATGACTCTTTAACTTCTGCATAATTCTTACATCTTCCTTTCTCATAAATGAATAATGTTAATTATTTGATTATTTTCTAAAGTCGTATGTCCTCTATTAATTAAATAATTTTAATTATTTAATTAATTCATTCTTACCTTTATTCTTTCTTGATTACTTAAATAAATATTATTTAATTAATTATGTAACTAATTAAATCTATCTTCTAGTAAATAATTATTTTAAATTATTTAATTAATTCTTATCACATTTTCAACTATAATTAAATAATCACTTAAATTATTTAATTATTCCTTAGCCTTTTCTCCATTTAATTAAATAAATCTTTATTTACTTAATTTAATCCTAAAATCTTGAATGTTTTTTTTTAGCAAAAGTGGTGGACCACTGTATTATTATATTATAAATATATATTTTGTACAAAAAACTGGCTCAAAGAGCATACCGGGAGGAAAGAGCCAGTGAGAAAACCTCTGGTTGTAGCTCATAGAATGCATAAAAAGCTAACCTCTGATCAAATAATTTGATCAGTTTACATTGTTTCCACTCAACTAAAACCACTAAGTTTATCAGCCTAAAATTATATATTCGAAATGTATAGAAATTCCATTTACATCAATAAACATGACATCTATGATTTGTTCTACAAAAGACCTGATTTTTCCTCTTCATTTGTATCCTTTTGCATTTAGTAAAAAAAAAATTGGATGCATAATGAAAAACCTGCAAAATACCATCATTATTTTTCAGAACCAATTACTCCTCCATTTGCATAAAATCCAACAAATTATCACCCTGCTCTTCATTTCCCTCTTCCTTAATTTGTGAGTTTATTACAATGTTCATATCTGGAACAGGAACCATGTCAACTCTCCTTCTATTTCCTCCTTGTGGTTGTGGTTGTGTCACATTCTGGTACACAAACTGAACCGAACCTTGAGCACTTGTTTATAGAATACCTAAATTTCTCTGCAATAAAGGAGTTGCATGATAATAGTTATGGTGAAGCAAAAAAAAGCAAAATGATATTTTTCCATGAAGATTTCAAATATATCTCTACCCAAATGATGAGAATATCTTGTTAAAGCTCTATTCAAATGACTGGGATTAGAGAATTCTAAAGACTGTTTTAAAGCATCATACACATTGACATATGCTTTGTTGTGAGGTAAGAAGTGTGGAGGAAAGATACCACCCACATATTCGTCCCCTCGTGAGAAAACATATTTTTGTGCACTGGTAAGAAGAGCCTCATTTTGCAGAAAAATGTCATTGACCATTTTTTATGCTATGACATTCATAGAGTCCAAACATTGGAGCATATCCATGAGGTTAGATATAAATATTAATATAAAATTTGACAAAAAAATCAACCTCCTAGCTTTCGGCTGAAGAACTTCACTTCCAATGATGTATTTGAGACATCTGTAATCACATGGACAATGAAATTTAAAGATAATTTGTAAATGCTCCACTTCAATCTTACCAGTGATCGGAGTTTCCCAAATTTGCATAGGAAACCACATTCTTAAATTTTGAGGCCAATAATCCATCAAATTGCATGTTCCTAAACAAGACCTCTAGCTCCACACAAATACACAAGCTTTGATTAGGACTAAAAGACTGAAATAAACCAATTTGACCAATAGCTTAGCACCAGCTAATAAAACTTTGATGAACAAAGCATTGTGAAAATCCCAGATAAATAGACAAAGGGATGCTTGCTTCCAATAAAACAATCCTTACTATCTTTTCATTTACCTTTGAAATGACTTCTAGCACATGCCATATCGTGTTAGATTTATTCCCTTTAAATTTAATTATCAAAATTTGAAAGAAAACGTACTCTCCTTTCTTCATATCTAGCCACATGTTACTCACAAAAAATACCATATGATAATTATCCTGAGATGCAGAATAACTTAAACATGCCACTGATATTTTGTATTTCTGGATATAAAATCAAGTACCTGCCATTACATGTAAATAATACACGTTAGTAATAGTAATTACCTTGATCTGATAGAAAATCTCATATTACATCATGCTATTCAAAAAACATGATAATATATGCTTTGAAGTACTCCTCACATGCTTTTCCATGCTTTCTGAGCCCAATTCCTTGATAAAAAATGAGTCATTAAAACTCAAAAGATTTGACATATTGTGTACCAAATGAAGTCACAAATGGACGTCACTTTCCAGTCCTTTGATTATGATAGCATATAATACTTCATTAACCTATTCATGATTCATAGGTCTTGCAAATAAAATTACATATGTAATTTCCAAATATAAACGTACAAGTTGAAAACAATTTTAAATAGAAATAATCATATTTAAAAAATTAATTTGTAAACTGGCACCTCAATACTTTACAATCACACCAGTAAATATTAGTTTTTGTATATTGAATATGGGATTCAAATGGATTATTTCAAATCAAAGTGCATTTTCCTCTTTAGAAATAATAGTTTCCAAAGCAAGTTCTATTTTTCCAATTTTGATTATATGAACCACTTCCTTTTTTGACTGATCACATCCCAAATTAGCTGAATAATCTGTTGTCATATTTCCTTCTCTGTAAGTGTGTAATAATTGAAAATGAGCTAATTTTTCAAGAAAGTTCCAAATTTTCTTGACTATGTATTCCAATCTCCAGTTTTGGATTTTTCGATCCCGACAAGCATTAATTAAAACAAGTGAATCCCCTTCAATCTAAAGTTTTGGAATTTGAAAATTAAGTGCTATACTTAATCCTTATAACAATGCTTGTGCTTCAGCTACATTGTTTGTTCCACTTTCCAACTTATAAGATTTAGCACATAAAACTAGTCCTTTATGATCCCTTATGACCACCCCTGCCCCTAAAATACCTGGATTACCTCTAGAGGCTCCATCAAAATTTAGCTTAAAAAACCCCAAGGGAGGTGATGACCAGACAATATTTGATCTATCTATTTTATTTACCTGATGAAGACTACCTTTGAAAGGAAGAGAAAAAAGAGGCCATGATAATAGAATTTTTGAATCACAATCAAAAAAGATTGAGCCAATATGTTTGTTTTTAGCCACAAAAGCATTAACTGATTCTGAAATTGATTTTTCCAAAGATACTGACATATGATTTGTACACAATTTTTCTTTCCTAAAAATGCATTTGTTCCTTTCCCACCAAATAGACCACAATACAGAGGCAGGGATCACATCCTAGATGCTAGCAAAAAAGGATGTGGAATATAACTGAGACCAACTTGTGAATAAATCCCATATTGAATTTGGTAAAGCTAACTGAATATTCAATTTTGCAATGACAAATAACCAAAAAAAATGTTCTATTGGACACAAAAGAAAAAGATGATTGATATCTTCTAACTCTTACTCACAAAGTACACATTTAAAAGACAGATATTTTCAATTTTGCTAGTTTGTCACTTGTTAGAATTTTAGTCTGTATTGCAAGCCAAGCAAAGCATCCTGCCTTAGCCAAAAAAATTGAATTCCAACAAAATTTATAGGCTCTTTGGGTTGATAATTGAGAAACTTGTTGAGTAAGGGAAAAATATCCCTCTTTAACATAATAGCATCCATTTTGGGCTTTTGTCCAAATTAGCCTATCTAGGGAAGATGAGACATAGACTGACCTTTCACGTACAATTGATGAAAAGAGATTTTTGTGACTTGCATCAATTGACTCATTAGAAAGATCTTTCCATTTGACCTTTCCAGTTAAAGGATCCACATGATCAAAATAATCTTTAACATTTATACCCCAATTTTGTATCAAAAAAGACATTGTGGTTCCTAAGTTATAGCTTTTTAACTTATTATGACCATTCCATGAATCTTCCCAAAAAAGAGATTATTTTCCATCATTTATTTCCCAAGATAAATGTGGTAGGATTAACTTTCTACAAGACAGAATAAAATTCCACATTGCAGAACCCGAAGGAGGATTAGAGACAGTGAAAATTCTTAAAGAGCGCTGACTGTCCAAGTATTTATTTTGCATTAGATGACACCATTTAAGAGAAGGATTTGAATACATATGCCAAACCATTTTGGCCCCTAGCACCAAATGCCTTTCGTGAAGACTGTGAAGACCTACCCCACCTTTTAATTTATCGAGATACATTATTTCAATAGAAATCAGACAATTTTTTCTTTTTCTATCAACATTTCCATACCACAAAAAAATTCTAATAATTTTTTGTATTTGAAAAATAATAGATTTAGGAGCTTTCAGAACAAACATAAAATAATTGGGTATTGTTGATAAAACTGTTTTAACATATAAAATTTTCCTCGCTAGAGATAGCCATCTCTCTTTCCAAGAACGTAATTTGGATTGAATACTATAAATGATTTTATGCTAATAAGAAACCCTATTTTGACCTGAAAAAAATGGGATTCCTAGATATTTGCTTGGCAACTGATCTTGTTTGAAGCCAAATAATTTAACAATACTTTTCTCAATCGGAGACTTTGTGTGGAACAAGTAATTTTTTGAATTTTCTTCATTTACTTTTTGTTCTGAAACTCTAGTATATTTATCCAATAGATTTTTAATACTTAAAGCTTCAAAGAGAACAACTTTACCAAAAATCAAAGTGTCATCAACAAATAGGGAATGAGTGACTGAAATGTTTGTATTAGGAATCAAAACTCCCTTGATTTTCCCTTGAATATTAGCTGGGAGGAAAGATATGCTCAAATATTTTGCTAAAATTATAAATAAAAAAGGAGACAATGGATCTCCTTGAAAAACACCTTGTGAAGAATTAAAAAACCCCACAGTAGACCCATTTAATAATACAGAGAAACTTGCACCTGACACACATGTCATTACCCATTTACACCATTTAGGAGAAAAATTGAACTTCAAAAGAACTTGTCTTAAAAATCCCCAATCAACCCTATCATATGATTTTTGCATGTCAAGTTTAATTATCATTGATGATAATTTATTTGATGCTATAGAATGCAAAGTTTCATGAGCCACAATTGCTCCTTCTAAATTTTCTCTACCAGGAACAAATCCACCTTGTTCTTCTGAAATAATTGAAGAAATCAGAGGATGAAGGTGAAGATAAATAGATTTGGTAAATATTTTGTATATTGTATTACATAACGAAATAGGTCTAAAATCTGAGCAAGATTTGGGAGCTTGAATTTTAGGAATGATAGCAATATTTGTAACATTAAATATTTTTAACATTCCCCTAGATTTTCTCGACTTCTCCAGGGCACTTAAAATATCAAACCCAATGAAATCCCAACATTTTTGAAAAAAAATAGTTGTAAAGTCATATGGGCTTAGAGCCTTATTAGGAGACATTGAAAATACAACCTCTTTTAACTCTTTAAGATAAAATGGAGCGAGCAGTCTAATATTATCTTCAAGAGACACCAAAGAAGGAATGTGTTGTAACAACTCCTCTTTTTTTGCTGCTAACTTCCCATTATCATTAACATTAGATGTTAAGAGATTAGAAAAGAACTTAATTGCTTCCTTTTGAATATCATCCTCTTTTAAAAGAATAGATCCTTATACACTATCTTGAATTGAGAAGATTGAAGATTTTGATTTTTTAGTTTGAGTTGAGATAAGGAAAAATTTAGTATTTTTATCACCATCTTTCAACCAAATTTCCCTAGACTTTTGCCTCCAGTAAACCTCCTCACGGAATAATTATTATTTCCATTCCAATTGCAACTTCCTTTGCTCTTCAAATGAAGAACTATCAAGACCATTTACAATGATATTTTCATTGAATTCAACTAACCTTTTGTACACCAAGTCTTTTTGGGCAAAAACATTCTTAATGACTAAAAGGTTCCAAGATTTTAAATTCTTCTTAATATGATCCATTTTCTTAATTAATTGAAACATCTTTGATCCGTTAACAAAAGGATCACTCTGCCACCATTGTTTTAATAAATAGATAAGATTGGGATTCCTAAGCCACATTGCCTCAAACTTAAAAGAAGATTGAATTTTTTATTTGAATTTCTTACCTGTGATAAGAAATGAAATAGAAAAATGATCAAAGGCTACCAAAGGTAGAATTTCTTAAGAAATAGCATAATCTATAAGAATCCAGTTTGGAGAAGCTAGGAATCTATCCAATATTTTTGCAATTTGCATGAAGTTTTTCCTTCTATTTGTCTAGGTAAAAATACCATTTAATGGCATGACATCCACCAAAGCATTATCATGAATAAATGAAGCAAAATCAACTATTACTGCTTTAGGAGGACTAATTCCACCTTTTTTTTCCATATCATTTGTGATGGCATTAAAATCACCAACTAAAACAATTTTTTCTTGACCCAACACATCATTTTTTAGCTTGAGAGTATCCCACAATATCTTTTTAGCAAAAGTGCTCATTGGACCATAAACATTCAATAGCCAAAAAGATAAATCAAAATGAGTGACCTGCAATAATTGCCAATTTTGATCAAAAGAAATGTCAGAAATACTAATTGTTTTAGCATTCCAAAAAGTTATCAGACCTCCCAAAGCTCCATGAGAAGGTGAATGATAAGCTTCCCATTTGTGCCATTTTTTCTTAATTACAAGAAAAGACTCCTCAGAAGTTTTAGTTTCTTGTAAAACAACAATATCTACCCCTGAAGCATCAAGTTGATGCTTAGATTGGGACTTTTTGTTAGAGGCATTTAAGCCTCTGACATTCCAAGATATTAGTTTCATTGCAACTTAGGAGAGCAGAAAGCTCTCCTTGGTCTTTTTTGTTTTGTGGAGAAGCCTAGATTGCCATCTAGTGTCGATTGTAAACCTGCTGATATTTCTTCTTGCAACTTTGAAGCTAAAGATTTTCTTCCTCTTTTTGTAGGATATATTTTACTTGAGGAAGGAGATAGCACAGACTAAGAAATTGAAAAAAAATCTTCTAAAGAATCTCCTTCACCAAAGACCTCAGAGGAAATAGTATCTATCAATTTCTCTCCTATAGATACTAATGATTGATCAAAAAAATTCATAAGATCTTCCTCTGAAGGTAGGCCAACATAATCATTATTTAAAACATCTAAAGCTGGAAGAGGCTGAGAGCTGACAAATAAAATTTGTTCATCAAAAAGACTTAATCTCTCATCACAATTATTTGTCACACCAAGGGTTAACATAGAGGCACGTTGATTTGTTGGAGGTAACTAACAAATTTAATTTGAGGTGAGAAAATCTTTAATGAAAAGAGAAAAATCTGTATTGGTGACAACAGAGATAGTTCCCAACCCAAAGCAAGAGTAAAAACAACAAGCTCCTGAAGAGACCGATTTGTGACTTTCTTACCAAGAACAAATCCAGAAGAATATAAAAAATTTATGTTGTGAGATGTCTGATCAAACAAAACAATGCCTTTGGAAGATGAAGAAGATTGAACAACCTCGGCCTCCTCTTTAAAGAGGGTAATGTGATGGCCTTTACGAGAAGAGATTGAAAGTTCCCCATTTAAACCAAACTTATGAGACCTTTTTAAACCAAAAAAATAGTGGTACCAATTGAGGAAAAAGTCAATAATCTTTCCAAGTAATGAGAAATCAAGAAACATCTTGGCATTCATACTAGAAGATAAAATGATAGATGAAACTATAGGTAATAGGTTTTCAGATGAATTATCAGAATTAGGATTGAAATCAGCTTTTCCACAATCAAATTTCTAACGCTTTTTGAAAGGATGAAGAGGTAAATGACATAAATAAAAAATTTTCTTAGGATCCTCCAAAACTACCTCTTGATCCCATATTCCATGCACTATTTTTATTGTGACACTTTTTAGAATGGGTTTTGAAACATCCCTTAGAACACATAGCCTGACTAGTAAAGAGGGATTAGAGAAGAACTCTATATCTTGATTTTAAAAAATACCCAATTTGTTACCAAGAATCTCAATAATGCATGACTCTCTATATTCCAGAGGTAAACCCCATAACTCAACCCAAAAAGGAATTAATTTAACCTTGACACGGTTAGGGTTAAAATTCAGAGTCCATAAAGTCGTAAAAAGACCATTACCCTCACACATCCAAGATTTTTTCTAGAAAACAACATTTCTAGAATCTTTATCTGAAAAAATAACAACAAAATATCCTTCTCCTTTATCTAAGTAAAATACTTGATTAGAGCCATCCCAGGTGTTGAAAACCCAAGATTTTAAAAACTCAAGATTTGGGAGAAAATTCCAAAACTTTACAAGCAAGGCAACATCCTTTAAATCCGCAATTTGCAGGTGAATCATGGAATGAGGCAATGTAACTTCAACTCAATGAGGAGAAATTATTTTATTTTATTTTTTCTTCGGTAGCCATTTCTTACCAATTTCTCCATGAGAAAAATAATTTGCTTTTCGATTGAACTGATTATGAATAGAATCCACCGGGCCTAAAATGATAGGGTTACAAAGATCTCCATGAACCGAAGCTGTGTTTTTAATAATGACCTAACTATGAATAGATTCAACCGAGTTAGGAGCCTTAGGATTTGAAGATATTTTCTTCAGAAAGACTTCCAGAGAAGAAAGAGAAATGGATTTGGGGAACGTAAGAGGATTAGGGGCTAGAAACTTAGGGAAAACAAGAGGGATAGTATTAGGAAAAGTGGTTGGAACATGATCTAGCTTAGGAATGAATGGAGACCCAGAAGGTGAACACTTGTGAAACGAATGATGCCTAGTCATCACATCAAACCATGAATGAGATGAAGAGGAGGACGATGAAGGAGATTCAAAAATGTCAAAAACAGGTTGCTTACCTTTGAGAAGACTTTTCTTAGACTAAGGATAGTAGGGAAAAGGCTTAATAGCTTGATTATTAGGAACCCACTTCCCATTCCAAAAAATAGAACCAGGAGAACCTTTAAAATAATGAAAAATGGAAGAACTTTGTTTGCCTATGAAAAAACTAGATCTGGAAGAAGTAATACGATCTCTGCTTGGAAAGGCAACATTATCGATGCCAAATCCAAAATGAGGAAACCTAGAAGGGCCAGAAGAACCCTTAATCTCTTTGTTATCTAATTAGTCATTTATCACTTAAGTCTAGATCTAATTTGATCATTCAATTACCTGGTGATTTAATATATGATTGTCTCTAATGAACATAATTTTTGTCTTAATCAGTCAATAATCTAGATTTATTCTTATCTTCTACATGCAAACCTTTATTAATTAAATAACTTTAATTATTTAATTAATTTATTCTCATCTTCTATCTATTTCAATCTTTATCTTTACATGCAGTCTTTATTCAACTAGTTTCTATTAGAGATTAAATTATTATTTAATTTAATCCCCACCATTTATGCTTTTTCACTCGCACTAATTTAACCCTAATCCAAATGCATGTCACATCTTTTAATCTCAATCATTGAATTATCTATTAATCTGAGCCTGTCGTTCGAAAATCAATTTTCTATAAATTGGCTTTACCTCTATCATTATTACTCCTCCCAAAATCTTATGAGTTTTTGGAAGTAACTTTATAATCTTCGATGTTTTGCTAATATCATTTGTCATAAGGCCACACTTGCATACTTAATTAAAAATATAAGGGAAACTATCATACTACAACAAAATGGAGAAGGATAATGGAGGTTGTTAATCATGAAATCACATAGGTGTTTGGTAAAATAGTTTCATTTATGCATTGTTGATATTAGTTTTCCATTGTTCTCTATTATTAGCTTAGGATTAGTTTAATTTTACGCTTGTTCTGCTAACCCACAAATTTTTCCTGTGCTACATCTGATGAACCCGATGTGAAGGACATATTTTCTGTAATTTTTTGTACGAATTTTTGTGTTTTGCAAGTTTTCCATACATTTTTTATACAATCGCCAATACAAAATGATGCAATCACCAATAAACCAAGTCACATCTGTTGTACCACACCCAATCATCATCTTGTATGCCAAAATTTCTTTTTTTGCACTGCATCTGTCATCCTGTGATGTAATTTTCTAGTTTTGAGTTTGTTTTAAAATTTTGCAAGTAATTTAGTTTTATGCATTTTCAATTCACTAGGGTAGGGTTTTCTTGTTACTAATAATTTGTTGACAGCGTGTGGCAAGATGAATTTAAATGTTTATTTTACAGCTTCGTTTTGCCAAGATCTAGAAGCTACAACTCTTGTTTTGTTGAAGGCTGAAATTGAAACTACTAATGAATCTGATGTAGGAAATTTGTCAAAGAAATGATTTTGAAACTGATTGTCTGATTAGCTTAGCTCATATTTCATTTAGTTCTCAAAATTAACAACCGTCTACTGTGTTTTCTTTATTTATATTAGAACCCCATTTGATAACAAAAGTATCCTCTCCCCTTGTGCACTTGTGTGATCCTAGGTGTGAGATAAATTGTTATTAACTCTAGATCTGGACCTGCCTTGGAGGAAAAAATTACTCACCCCAAAGTGACTCGAACTGGTAATGAGCTAAAGCCAAGCTTCTCCTAACCGGTATACAAATTTTAATTTTGATGAAAGCTCATCATTATAGGACTTCATGTAGACAAGAAAGTGATAGTGATTCTTTCAGTACCTTCGTGGTGTGTTAAAACTTGTAGAGTGTAACCTCTATAGTCTAGGAATCCTCCATATTAGAGCTAATATTTCCTCTTATGTGGCCTCCTGAATGGGTTTCCTTAATAAAAAGCCATTTTTTTTTAGATTACCAAAATCCCCTATTTGTTGATACAGGAGGTAGGACCTACAAAGTCGTCCCACATACTTGTGGTTCTTAGTAAAGATGAAAATTTTGTCATGGGAGATTCATGAGAACTTGAAGCTTGGATGACTCGAGAAGCGAGTGCATTGTAAGGGGGAACCTATGTGGTCAATCTTCTAATCATCCGCTTTGAATAAGCGTAGCTAGAGAAATTCAAGTGGGAACTCACTAGATACTGCCCTAGCCAACCATAGGATCATACTTGTATCTTTGAATTTAAATGTTTTCACATTAAAACCATACCAAAAAAAATACTTTCTGATTGTCTTCTATTTTTCCAAAATTTGATCAAAATCAGACTGAAACAAACTTGTAAAATTTTCTAGAAATTACACAAAATTTAGATCATGTTTACAAAAAACCGCAATTTCTATTCCTGAACCACATCTACTATTAATGAACTACAACCATCTTTCAAAATTTGTATCTGCTAATAGGAACTACAACCAGTTGTCAAATGATGCATCTAATACCAAAAGTCGCAACCAACTATCAAACGATGCGTTTGCTAAAACTAAACCACAATTGCCTGAGAATTAGAAAAAAAAAATTCAATTTCATAGCCTGAGGTCACACAATCAAAAAATGTCTCTGATAATCAATTCACAGTGATCTCTGAACAGAAACCAGAAATATTTTCTCACACTTTTCATCATTGCATCTTTTAGTATCATTTATCCATAGCAATAGACATATCAGTTGCAAATCCTAGTCACATTTTAGGAGTCTTCATTATCTTCATATCAATCAAACTTTTAAGATAGTCACCTTTGCAAATTCTAAAATAGGCCTACTTTTCATGCTTTGGATAAACCTTTCCTTCAACGAAAATTGTCACAAAACCAAGTCATTTATCCTACTAGTTATCTTTTGTCATTTTGGTGAGTCTTTTCCACCTAGATTGGGAACTCACTTTGTCTCTTACAAAATGTCCTTTGACAAAAATAAATTGAAGCCTTGACTAAAATTTGCATGGTTTGTAACCTCTTCTCAAAACTCCCAAAGTTGACTACACTTTAGCATACTTAGACATAATCATTTTAGAAAACCATCATTTTAGACTTAATTGGCATTTAAAATCCTTTATTTTCCAAAGAAGACCAAAAACATAGTTGCATTAGCATTCATTCCTTATATCCAAAAAATCCAAAAACATAGACTAAATCATATCATAGACGTAGTAGTGTATCATCCACATTTTGAGCATATCTTACATGGTTGAAACGAGGCCCAAAAGGAAACAAAAAGAAATGGATGATTCACAAGACTTCATCAATCCATTCTCAAATCCACCATCAGGGACATCGAGACCTCACAAGACCTTATTGGAAAAATTTGTCACTAGAGACTCACAAGGACATGTTTTAGTTGAAGACATAGACGTTGTCATCTAAGATCCAGAATTTGCATCTTTTGTCGATGAATGTTTGGAAAATGGTCCTCAACGATATCTAGAAAAAAATTTAGTAGAAGGTGCAACATTACCTCTTGGATTTGACATTCACACATTGTGAACTTCAACTAACCAAAGGGATAAACACAATGACATCTAGTACCTATATTCCTCAAGTAACTGTAGCTATACCATTTGGAATACCTACCCAAAGTGTCACAATAGTACATACAACACCACTTGGTACATCGAGCATGACATAGGGCCTAAATTTTAACATAGGAGAATTATCTTCAAATCCCTTTTTCACCAATACTAGAAGCAAAAGGCCTAGAGTTAGCATGAACATGACAAATTCTATACCAAAAATCAATACCACTAGTGCCATTCCATAGATAGGGGTTTTACAAATAGGACACATACCTACGCTGACCCAAAATTTGTCACAAAATATTAGGTTTCAAACACTTAGATAGACCCCAACAATGTGACCAACACATCATTGACACAAGTGAATGTTCTACAAACATAGATGCAATCCCTCCAAAAAAAAATGGACAACATGGCGATGACTAGCAAAAATACTTTTTCAGATAAAGACTTATGTCCATTTCCCTTCGACAAAGTGTTATACATGACACCCTTCCCACATGGATATGTTATACCGAACTTTCCTAAGTATAATGGGAAGCATAATCCTATAGAACATATAAGGAAATTTTCCACAATGTGCATATGACCCCACATATCTCATGATACTTTTTCCGCAAAGCCTTGTTGGAATAGCACTTGAATGGTTTTCTCAACTTCCATATGGCATAAGGTCATGGAATGAACTTTCTAAAAAAATTATTCAACATTTTGCCTTTAACATTGACAATGAAATCACAATAGCATCCTTATGTCATACCACACAAGATGGAGAGAAATTTATCACCTTCTTCCAGAGATGGAGGAGTCTAGCTAGTCGATGCCCTGTTGAAATACCAAAAAAATAAAAGGTCACTATATTCCTCGAAAACCTTAATCCAAAATTGAGAAGTGACCTTAGAGTACACTGTTGCACTTATTTTGTGGAACTAGTACAAAAGGGTATCATACTTTAAAAATCTCTCATTAACAAAGGATAAATCAAGATGTTAAACAGAAATCTAAATTTTCAAAACACCCCTAACAACAAGAATAAATTTTGGTCTCAAAAAATAGAATGTAAAGAATGATGGTATTGTCGATGATAAGACCCTACATGCAAGACCATTCATAATACTTAGAGGACACAACCCCTCTAATGACACACCTAGCAATTTCAACCAAACTGCCAATCTTGTCCAAAACATGCAACAACCATGACCACAAAGGAGGTTTCCAAAACACGAATTCACTCCCCTAGGGGAACCGATTGATTTAGTTTTTTCAAAAAATCTTGAAACATAATGTCATACAACTTCAAGAGCCAAAACAATATGATCCTGGACAATTTAAACCCTCTTGGTGGGATGATAATGCTTTTTTCGATTTTCACTGAACTAAGGAGCACAGTTTACCAAATTGTCAATAGTTGAAGAACATTATACAGGATCTCATTGAAAATGGAACTATTGAACTTAATGGATAGAAATAGACATCCTCAAACACCAACCACAAGGTCTTTACTAATCCATTACATGACCATCAAAAAATGAAAAGCCTCCGGTTCAAGAAATAAGACCAATAATTCAGCCAACTATACTAATGCCAAGTATGACTATACCCACGACACACTCATAAATCACATTTGAGTTATCGATGAGCATGTTAACACTATTACCATAAAGAAAACTCCTGAATGTGTTGTCAACACTTGCCAAACTAAGATAACCCTCCAAGGTCCTTCATCACAACAACAACCACAATCCTTCAAGTCCTAATACAATTTGCTTGACCAGTTGGGGAAGATCCCAACACAAATTTCTATCTTGGAACTGTTAAGTATATCAATTGATCATCGATCCATCTTAGATAAATATTTGCAAAGCATGACCATCCCCACCAACCTATATGTAAATAATTTCCAATAAATGGTAGGTTACTTAACCAACTCTCATCATGCTACCTTGTCTGAACAAGACTATTCAACTAAGAAGACAAACCACAATGACCCATTACACCTCAAAGTTCTTGTTCATAAAACTAAAGTTAGATGAGTCTTGACAAACAAAGGAGTAGGGTTGAATCTTTGCACCTTGAAATTGGTTAAGGCATTAGGTTTCTCAGAGGCATGTGTAGACACTACTAAGAGAATTGTCATTAAGGTATATGATGATGAAGAATGATCATCTAAAGGATTTGTAATGCTCCCCATCAGAATTGGTCCTTCAGTGATGGACACCAACCTCCAAGTCTTGGATCTCGTCCTTCCATATAATATTTTATTGGGTAGACCACGGATACATTCTATGAAGGTCATCCCTTCCACTTACCATCAATTCCTTAAATTCCCACACAATGAAACTGATATCAAGATAGATGGTGATCCTAATCCTTTCCAGTAATACACTAGCCTACACAACATACGCCAATGATAGGTGCCTGTTAATAAGGAGGCTTCATCATCTAACTCATCCCACTATATCAATCCATCCACTCTTTCTAAAACATTTGTTTCTCAAACACCACCTTCCACTCCTAAGGTCGAGATCCAAGATAAGGGTTGCGAAGAGTATCATATGAAAGCATCTTATTGTATTAGCCAGTTGGTTCCTCCTAAATCATACGGTCTACCAATAGTAGATAGGAGAAAATCCATGATCACATTATGCGTCTCTCCCACAATGACCTTTACAAAATGAGGGGAACTAATTAGAGAAGCTACAAATCAAGAAGAGGTGACCTCTTGGTTATATAAAGAAGACAATGAAGAACCTCCTCCGCCAGTTCAAATACCTACAGATCAATATGGAAAAGGTTTTAAGGTAATGAAAAAAATGATATGATGGACATAGTGGGCTAGGACTATATTAGAATGGAAGGACTGAACCTATCATTGTCTCTAAATGTCCAAAAGTTCTAGAGCTTGGGTTTCAACCGATTAAGATTGGTGTTCCTAGTACCTCAACACCATTACAAGAGGAAGTAAGTGCTTTCAAAGATATCGAGACATCCAATGAGACACCTGACCATTACCACTATGATTCTGTTGACTCTAATGAATATGAGTGGGATTCCCTTTCCTCCACCAATTTCATGGAGCTTGATAAACTATTTTGGGAACTTGACCAAATACTTAATCCTTTGCAAAACCCACTAAATTCCTATCCTCAAATGTCTTTGACAAAAGAAGAATGGCTCAAATAATACTATTGGGAATCTCTTGATCCTGTCTCTTGGAAATCTAATCAGGCCACTTTTGATAACCAAATTGATACAATGTGTCCATCTCAGAGTCTACCTATTCCCAAGAAAAAAGAATAAGGAGGATTTGGTCAGAAACTTTTGTGACCATGTCAAGAGGTCTATTCTCACCCTATCAGTTTCTACCTTTGATACTTTTGATGATGACATGCCCCTAGTATATCCCCAGCTTATCGATTGGGATCAACAAAACACCCCCATCTTAGATACCTTTGAGAATGATAACAAAATAGTTGGGTTCATGGGACTGCGAGAAGGCATACCTAATCATGACCATAAGGCTAGATTTACCATAGACTTGGATAACATGGCTTATTTTGGGGAGTTTGTTCACCCCTCTAGTTGCAAAAATAGAAACAATAAGAAAACCAATGACAAGTCCCTAGGTGAAAATGGAAGGCACCTTTAGACAATGAAAAAATTAAAAATAAAGGACGCATCGAAGGGTGAAAATGTTGGATTTTATGGTTATGTTGTTGATATGTGGTTGTCATTGATGTCAACGCTATTAGAATTTATTCATTTAAGGTTGTATATGTCAAGGATATTGAGAAAATTATAATAAATATGTTGAAGGTTATCTATGAAGCAGTGAAGTTCAGCATAATGGAAAGTTCAGTATGTTGGTGATCAAAAGTTGCAGATTAAAGGGTTTTTTTTCAAGCCTATCTAGTTTCTACTCTGAAATTTTTAGAGGTGTGCATGAAGATTTGAGCAAGTTATGAGTTTATGTGTTCCTATAATTATTCTGTTATTGTAGTTGATGTTCCTAGAAGAAGAGAATGTGATTATGGTAATCTGAGTTGTTGCATATGCCCCTGTGATTTTTATTGGTGTTTCTAGATCATGCTCTATTTTGGTTTCACATCTGCATTGATCATAGTGCTCGCAATCCGAGATTTTCTCTTGCATGTTCATGTTTTTCATGTTCATGGCCGACAAGGTAATTGAAGCGTGTTGTGGATCTTCAAAGAAAAATTTTTGAAGGTGTTTCATGTTCGAGGATGTTGTTTTGGGTCTAAATTATTTTGTGGCCAACTTTGGTTGGTGCATATTGAGAATTGATTATGAATTGATCTGACAGTTTGTATTCATTTTATTATTTTGTTGAAGCCAACATAAAGCAATGTAATTTCTTGTTATAGATATATATAAGTGATTGTTTCTTCATTTGAGGTGTTTTAAATGCAAAGCGTGGGAGTTATATGTGTTAATAAAGTTCAAATCATTTTAAAGTAGAGAAGAGTGTAAAGAAGAGTGAAGGAGAGTGAAGAAGTGTTCATGTGCCTAACCAAAACTATAATCAACCATTAGTAGATGCTACCTTCTCAGTTCAAATTCTTCAGATGGATTTTGTGAAGGAGAAAAATGTACTAATCTAAAATGCAAACTAAAATGTAAGAATACAAAGACACCTAACACCTCAAATGATTAGCCTAGTTGGATTCAAAACAACGCAAGATAAAGATTAAACAATACGATTATACCTTGTCTCAAATCAATCCTTTGGTTGGCCCTTGATGTGTGCTCCTTGATGCTAAAATGATGGAAAGTGCTTTAAAATGCAAGATGAAGATGTAAATGGCTAAGATGGATATTGGATGAAAAAATGTGATAATAACTTATGGAGGTTCAAATGGCTCAAGATCATAAGTTAGCTAAGAATGCCTCTGGATCCCTTAATGAAGGAAGAAGGGGGGTATTTATAGGAAAAGTTGAATTCTCTAGAGAATTCAACAGTCAAGATTGATCCACCATGGCCAAGATGGAGGGCTAAGGTGAGTTGAGGACTCACAAGCCCTCACATTTGGACATGTGGCGGGTGAGTTGTCCAAAGGACAAGGTGAGATGGACAAGGGTACAAATGACATGGAAGAGGCTATGTGGTCCCAAGGTACTTGCAAGTACCTTGGGATGGGAGAGGATTTCTATAAAAATTTATTCCTTGGCCCCACATGGGACTGAAAGTGACAAGTGATGACTTTTAGAAAGTCATCATTTGTCAACATGGGGAATGGGAAAGACCTTGGAGAAATAAAAGTGTATTTTTAATTCACTTTTAGGGAGAGACCAAAAGGTAAAACAAGATTCCTCTACAAATGGTCCTTGTCCTTTGGGTACGATGTGACACATGAGATGTCATGGGGAAGACAAATGCATGGGGGGAATAAGTGTGAATTTTTAATTCACATGGGGAAGAGGTCAACCCAAAAAAGGTAAGTACCAAGAAGGTTGATTTAAGGACATGTTAAAAGGGGTAAGTGATTAGGATTAGGATTGTGCAAACCGATGATTAGATTAATTAATGATGATTAGAGGAAAGTGGCAAGTTATGGAGGATGTGACATTAATCCTAATTAAGGACATGCATATTTTAATGAAGGAATAATTAAATTAATCCAGTTTAGTGAAATATTATGTAGAATGTGACAAGGAGAGAGAAAGAATGAATTAAAAATGATAAGGATAATTGACTAAATTAAATAAATTGATTGATTTATTTAATTTAGAGATGAAGTGGGTTAATGTATAAAGTATTTAATTGATTCAATTAAATCAATTAAATACCTTAGGAACATTAGGGAAAAAGAAATATTAATTAAATAAATAATTTAATTAACGTTGATGAAGGGGATGAGGCAAAGGATAAATTTGTCCTTATGTAAAGGATCAAATTTAAGTGTCCACATTTTGCCCCTCTTCGAAATATTGTTTAGAATAATGGTGTTTCAAAGAAGAAGATGCCCTAGCATGAGAGAGGTTGCCCAAATGGAGGGGAATGATAAGAGATGTTGTAATCAGGGTTAAGAATGTGATGTGGTGAATATGGTAGGGTATGCCTCTTCGAGAGGGCGGTAGGGGAAAAGGGGTCCCGGATGATGTCTCGATAGGAATAAATAGAAGGTATGGTTGGAGAGAGCTCAAAAAATAAAGCAATTTTTCATTTTGAACGGAGTCAATTTGACACACGTGGCACAAATGACGGCCCGCAAAATTTTCAGGATTAGTTAGAAGAAAAAAAGGTTAAATAAAGGAAAAAAATTTCCTAAATTTAAAAAGAGGGGGAAAAGTATAAATAGGAATGTGAGGATTACTATTCCTCATTTGGATAGCTATCAGTTGGAGAGGAAGACAAGAAAGGGACAATGCCAGACGACTATGATGAGGACATTGTTCATCGGGTGGACGAGGTGCAGAGTTTTTGGGCTGAGTACGTCTTTCCCCATCAAGTTAGGCTCGAAAACCACCTTTGTGATTTGAGCACATTTTTATTAGTAATGTGACGATTATTAGAAGTTTGAAAACATGGGTTGGGATTTGGGAGTAGAATAGAGGAATGGGTAGAAGATAAAATGGGAATGTGAAATAAACTCTTTCAAATATGGGAAGAGAAAAATGAGGAGTGCCCGATCAACCCCTCATTGAGATGCCCAGGGTGACACACAGGCGACCTGGCCCCACATAGGGGCGGTCGTGCCTGCTGGGAGGTAGCCGCTACCTGCACAAGGGTGATCGCGCCCACCAGGGGTGGTCACACCCCACACAAGGGCAGTCACGCCCCAGCCAGAGGTGATCGCGCCCACCTGAGGCGGTTGCGTCCTAGCCACGGGCAACCGCGCCCATCAACGATAGCACCACCCCAAACAAGGGCGGTCATGTCTATGATGGGTGGCTGCAACCATCAAGGAGCGGCCCTACCGTGAAGGTGGCCCCGCCTCAAAAATGGCCCCGCCTCAAAGGTGGCAGTGCTAGGGTAAAGGGTGGTCGCCGCCCAATAGGCGACACTCGCCCCAGACAAAGGGGAGGCCTCGACCTAAACAAAGGAGCGGCCCCATCCGCAGAGGAAAAGGTGGGGACGGTCAAAAAGAAGGGGAGAGGGGGAGCGTCATCTAGGACAGGTAAGTTAGGGATAGTGATGAAGGGTCAAAATAAAATGATTGGGTATATGACAAAGTTTGTGGGGTGATTGCTTAGGTTCGAGACGTTGTAAACGCGGAAGAGCAAGTCGAAGGTGCTTGTTGCAATGTAGCAGGCGATGACTGGAGTAGATCATCAGCGTCTAGTAGAGGCGAGGTTTTTGCATTTTCTAGGATATTCATTTATCAGAGTGCATCGAGCAATGCTGACGGCGTTGATCGAGCACTAGGACTCAGCGACGTCGACCTTTCATCTTCTAACAGGGGAGATGATTGTGACACTGGAGGATGTCTAGTGGATTTTGAGGTTGTCGATAGCAGGTCGATTGGTTAGTGAGCTGAGATCGAAGGGAGAGGATTTGGACCACACCATGTAGGTCCTATTCAAGCGGGAGGACTTGCCGGTGAAGAATGGTTTGGATGTGGATCAATGCTTGGGACTGGGAGTACCACCACTGCCATTGTACTTGTGCGGGTTGATTAGTGGCATACTCATACCAAACAGGAGTGGGAGATGGTGCAGCTTAGGTTATATGGAGGTTATCCAACATATCATCGAGGGGAGAGATGGGAAATTTGCGTGGGGACCATGCGTACTGACGTAGTTATACAAAGAGATGCATGTGGTGTGTTATCAGGATGTAGTCAGCATGTGTCATGTGACGTTGCTACAGGTATGGGCGTGGGAGCACATTAGTGTGGCCAGACCGGTTGTGGTGAGGGAGGGACGGACAGAGGAGACAGTGTTGGTAGCCTGGTGGTATGATGTAGAGGGTGGGTGGATGTTTTGATATTAGGGTGTAGGGGAGTTGGATAGGTGGAAGAGATTTTTTGATGAGCTAAGAGAGGAGGATATACTATGGAGGTCGTATATGTTTCGGAGGTTCAGGGGATGGAGAGAGGATGAGGTAGTGCATAGGAGATATTTCATGATGCTTTGCTATATAGTGGCGAGAGACCCTTTGATAGTAGAGGCACACAGGCCAGATCGGGTGACGAGACAGTATAGGTTGGAGTAGGACATTCCAAGTGCCTCAGAGATGTTCAAGCGGCTGACGCAGGAGCGACCTTGGGGTGATAAGATTTCAACAGAGTTTTCTTGAGAGCACTGGGCGACATTGGGGAAGGGGCTAATAGAGTACCCAGGTAGAGGTGAGGGACCAATAGATGTTGGGATCACATTGAGATATGCAGCATGGTTTGCACATCATCCTAGATGAATCACACTAGAGGTGATGATCACAGAGGCAGTAGGGTTTGGATCAGGAGAGGCAAGTCGGTGAGTCGATGGGGTCGGCGGGCAGTAGAGGATTGGGATAGAGACAACCCAAGGAGGAGATGATGCGAGTAGCCCCAGAGGATGTCGGAGGAGAGTACCGAGAGTGGGTAGAGTAGGTAGGCAGCAGGAGCTACCAGAGGTGACAGGATTACGGAGGTAGTAGAGGGTGCCAGAGGGGGTAGGGGTAGGCAGGCAGTAGGAGGGGCCAGGGGTGGCAGGATCAGGCAGGAAGCAGGAGGTGTCGGAGGTGACAGGATTAGACAGGCAACAGGAGGTGCCAGTGGTGGCAGGGCAGGGGAGGGGTCAGACAAGAGGTTCGTGGAGATCAGCTAGGAGGAGGAGGAGATGGAGGGGTCGAGGCTATCCCGATGAGGAGGGATAGGAGGCAGAGGCAATGGAGAGAGATGAGGTCGAAGCGATGGACACAGGAGATGGAGAGGGAGTAGTGGTGATGGATACAGAGGTACATGGCATTCTTCCCCTCGCAATTAGGCCACCAATAGCAGAGGATCCAATCACCAAAGTGAGAGGAGCAAACGTGGGGGAGCCGACCACTGAGCAGAGATTGAGGGAGTCAAAGGTGGAGCTTATCAGACTCGAGGTGGATAGGAGGAGATTGCAGGTAGAGGTAGTCAGATTAGAGGGCACAAGACAGAGGATTTATGGCTTTATTGTGGACCACCTGACTGCCCAGGTACATGATGCAGAGAGGGAGAGGGATGGGTCATAGGTAGAGGCGAGCACGCTACAGGCCGAGGTGACTCGGTTGGGGGGAGAGGTAGCAAGGGAGTGAGAGACCAAAGAGTCAGTGAGGTGGGAGAGAGGAAGACTGGTGGTGACAGTGGTGCTATTACAGGCAGGGGGTCAACATTTTTTTGGAGGAGAGACAGGTCAAACATCAGAGGCACTAGTAGAGGAAGATAGAGATATGGGGGATCTGAGGAGATAGGGAGAAGGATTGCTAAGGGAGCGGAGGGAGCGGAGGGAGTTGAGGCAGGAGCGAGATGAGCTCCGGGCTTGAGCTAATGTGGTTGGGGAGATAGTGGAGGATATGGGAGTGGTGCGGGAGAGGGAGGAGAGATGGAGGGATCAGGTGTAAAGGATGGAGGTAGAGAGGGAGGTCGTTCAGACATAGATGTGAGTGTTGCAGGATGAGAGGGATCATGCAGTGACACAGAGACATGTTTTGGAGAGGGAGGTAGCATGGTTGCATGGTCAGATAGATCAGCTATAGCGAGACTGAGATAGATTGGTGGAGGGTATGACTTGGTCGTAGGATCAGACAGGGCAGCCACAAGGAGGGATAGACATGATAGGGGAGGATAGGAGATAGATGTGGGAGGAGATAGAGCTATTGTGAGATGACAGAGATAGGTTGGCGGTTGAGATTTCATGGGTGCAGGGGCAGGTAGACCAGTTGCGAATGGCACGAGATCTATGGGATCAAGAGAGGAGAGTCCTTTGTGGTCATCATGATAGGTATAGATCAGAGCGAGATACTACAATATTGTAGGTAGTAGAGAGGGATGAGCTCATACGAGAGTCGAGCTACTATATGGGGGCGCACTATATGGCAGTTCTAGATCCAGTGTGTCATGTACCGCCCTTCATTTGGGTAGTACCTCAGATAATGACACCATCATGGACAATAGGGACATACTCATGGGGCCTCAGCAGCTATAGGGAGACATCGCCACGCAGAGGTTTAGTGCCAAACTCACCTCAAAGATCGGATGGAGTGAGCATAAGGTTCAGAGTACCAGAGGCATAGGAGCCTAATGTTTGATAGGTACAGGGCAGGTATAGTATAGAGATCAAAGTAGATGCATAGTCATGTACTTGTACCTTTCTTTTGAGTGATGGTTATGATAGATATTGTATATTTTTTGATTTTAGATATGCGAGGACCCTTATTGACATTATGTGATGCGGATATAATGGATGAATTTATTTATGCATTATGATGTAGTGATGGATATGTTTGTATGGATGTATGTTTATGTTAATGTATGATGATGATTAATGATGATTATATTGATGCCTAACAGTGGTGATGCAGGATGTGATGGATGTAGGAGATTTTATTATTTATCTGTTGTGATATGCATGATGTCTATATGTGTGTGATATGCATGATGTCTAACACTTATGATGTCACCCAAACAGAGTACCTGCACAGCAAAACAGTCAAAAATTAACAAAAAATAGCTGCAAACAGCAAAAAAATCTGCTACTAGGTCAAGGCCACCCAAACATGTAACCTACATGAAAAACTATCAAAAAATAGAGAAAAACAGCAACAAAAAAAATTGCTGCTAAGTCAGGGCCACCCAAACAGAGTACCTGTATAGCAAAATAATCAAAAATCAACAGGAAACAGTAGCAGAAAAATCTACCACCAGGTCAGGTTCGCCCAAACATGTAACCTGCATGAAAAACTATCAGAAAAAAGAGAAAAATAGCAGCAAAAAATTTTGTTGCTAGGTCAGGGCCGCACAAATAGAGTACCTGCATAGCAAAATAGTCAAAAATCAATAGGAAACAGCAACAAACAATAGTAGAAAAATCTGCTACCAGGTCAGGGCCACCCAAACAGAGTACCTTCACAGCAAAACAGTCAAAAATCAACAAGAAACAACATCAAACAACAACAAAAAAATTTGCTACCAGGTTAGGGCTGCCCAAACATGTAACCTACATGAAAAACTCTCAAAAAACAGAGAAAAATAGCAGCAGAAAAATCTGTTGCTAGGTTAGGGTCGTCCA
This sequence comes from Sequoiadendron giganteum, assembly GCA_007115665.2. Taxonomy (NCBI): domain Eukaryota; kingdom Viridiplantae; phylum Streptophyta; class Pinopsida; order Cupressales; family Cupressaceae; genus Sequoiadendron; species Sequoiadendron giganteum. Next base: position 134,707,040 of record CM021110.1, on the reverse strand, counting down.
AATAGAGTACCTACATAGCAAAAAAAAAAAAAAAATCAATAGGAAATAGCAGCAAACAAATATGTTGTTAGGTCAATGCCACCCCTCTGTGTCAAAAATCTGCAAAAATCTTTAAAAAAATAGTAGTTGTTAGTACAAAAAAAATGACCCGTGACATGGGTCCCACCGGGCATGCCAGAAATGTGAAGGGGAAAAATTTACTAATCTAAAATGCAAAATAAAATGCAAGAGTACAAAGACACCTAGCACCTCAAATGATTAGCCTAATTAGATTCAAAACAAAGTAAGATAAAGATTGAACAATACGATTATACCTTGTCCCAAATCAATCCTTTGGTTGGCCCTTGATGGTAAAATGATGCAAAGTGCTTTAAAATTCAAGATGAAGATGTAAATCGCTAAGATGGATATTGGATGAAAAAATGTGATAATAACTTATGGAGGCTCAAATGGCTCAAGATCATAAGTTAGCTAAGAATGCCTCTAGATCCTTTAATGAAGGAAGAAGGGGGGGTATTTATAGGAAAAGTTGAATTCTCTATAGAATTCAACGGTCAAGATTGATCCACCATGGCCAAGATGGAGGGCTAAGGTGAGTTGAGGACTCACAAGCCCTCACATTTGGACATGTTGTGAGTGAGTTGTCCAAAGGACAAGGTGAGATGGACAAGGGTACAAATGACATGGAAGAGGCCATGTGGTGCAAGTACCTTGGGATGGGAGAGGATTTCTATAAAAATTTATTCCTTGGCCCCACATGGGACTAAAAGTGACAAGTGATGACTTTTAGAAAGTCATCATTTTTCAACATGGGGAATGGGAAAGACCTTGGAGAAATAAAAGTGTATTTTAATTCACTTTTAGGGAGAGACCAAAAAGTAAAACAAGATTCCTCTAAAAGAGGTCCTTGTCCTTTGGGTACGATATGACACATGACATGTAATGGGGAAGACAACCGCATGGGGGGAATAAGTGTGAATTTTTAATTCACATGGGGAAGAGGTCAACCCAAAAAAGTTAAGTACCAAGAAGGTTGACTTAAGGACATGTTAAAAGAGGTAAGCAATTAGGATTAGGATTGTGCAAACAGATGATTAGATTAATTAATGACAATTAAAGGCAAGTGGCAAGTTATGGAAGATGTGATATTAATCCTAATTAAGGACATGCACATTTTAATGAAGGATTAATTAAATTAATCCAATTTAGTGAAAGATTATGGAGAATGTGACAAGGAGAGAGAAAGAATGAATTAAAAATGATAAGAATAATTGACTAAATTAAATAAATTGATTTATTTATTTAATTTAGAGATGAAGGGGGTTAATGTATAAAGTATTTAATTGATTCAATTAAATACCTTAGGAACATTAGGGAAAAAGAAATATTAATTAAATAAATAATTTAATTAATATTGATGAAGGGGATGAGGGAAAGGATAAATTTGTCCTTATGTAAAGGGTCAAATTTAGGTGTCCACAGATTTAATCTAAATGTTTTATGTAAGACAATGAGTCTTCCTTTGAGTAGTGGGCTCTAGGTAGTGTGCCTAAATGCATGTGCATTCCTCATATATTATTATTATAATTTTAACAAGGTATAACTTATGGATTAACCTCCACCGTGGTTTTTCCCCTAACAAGGTTTCCATGCAAAAATCTTGGTGTTATGTGTATTTTTGATTTGTTGTTTATTCATGCTTTCATTGTTATTAATCAGATTTGAGAATAAAGGTTAATAAGTTAAATAAGTTTGAAATTTTGTGACAACTAATTCATGCCTACACCCCCACCTCCGCCTCAATTGTCTGCCCTAGTGTTGCCAACAATTGGTATCATAAAAATTTCCTCAAAAGAATTTTAATAGCTTGAGGTGATCTGAGATGGCATCATACAAGAAGGATAGTCCTAGATTCGATGGTACAAGTTACTCTCTATGGAAGACTGGAATTGAGTGTCATTTGAAGTGCATTGGTGATCCCTTTTGGTGTATTACAAAGAATAGGTATGTTATTCCTCATAATGGTTCCTCTACTCTTGATGAGATCAAAGAAGATGAATATAATATCAGGGCTATAGAAGCATTGTTGAGTGCTCTGATAGATTCAGATAGGACAAATGTGATGGATCTGAAAACAGCCCATGAAATCTGGAAGAAGCTAGAAACATTGTATGAAGGAGATGCATAAGTGAAGGTTGCTAAGGTACAAATTCTGAAAGGCAAGTATGAAACATAAAAAATGGATGAAGATGAAAACATTCTTTCTTTTATGCAAAAATTAAATAAACTTGTGATGGGTATTAGATGTGTCGGTGGAATTTTGGATGAACAAGAGATTGTAGCTAAAGTGCTCAGATCATTGCCTAACTCTTACAAATTGAAAGTGCATGCTACTGAACAGCTCAAGATAGTAACAAATGTGATAAGAGATATGTTGATTGGTAAGCTTGTTTCCTTTGAGTTGAGTGAATTTGGTGAATCTATCCCTAAGAAAAAATCTGCATTTAAAGCTACTATATCCGGAATGAACAAACAAAGATATGATCTGGGAGAACTTTTTAGAAAGACATTCAAGTATGAAGACGAGATTAAATATATTGAAGATGAATAAAGAGAGGTAGAAGATCTAGAAGCATTGATTGTAAAAAGAGAAGCTAGAGGACAAGGTAAGTACAAAGGAAAGTTGCCTATTAAATGTTTCTCTTGTAGTAAGATAGGTCATTTTGCTTCAAGATGTCCTAAAAGAGTTCCTAGGTCTCAACCTAACAAGCCTAGATTTCAAAATAAATGTTATTATGTTGAAGAAGGTGTTACTGATGAAGAATCTGACAAAGAAAATGGAAATGAGGATGAATGGGTATTCATTGCTATCAAGGAAAATGGTTTGGTGTCCACTAGATCTGCTAGTAATAAGAATGTTGAGAAAGGTCTTGTAGCCAAAATTGAAGAAAAGGATGAGTGGGTGATTGACACCAGATGTTCACATCATATGGTTGTTGATAAAATAAAATTTGTAACCTTGGAGAAATATGACAGTGGTGTTGTAATATTTGGAGACAACAATGTTGGTGTGATTCGTGGCAGAGGAACTATTTCTCTTAGTGGTAAACATAATACTAATCATGTCCTTTACGTAGAAGGCTTGAAGAGTAATTTGTTAAGTGTTGCACAGATGGTCGACAAGGGATACAATCTTCAGTTCAAATATGGAAAGTGCGGGATACTGGGAAGTTCTGGAAATGTAATTTCTTCAGGTACAAAGACAAGAGGTGATATTTTTCACCTGAGTCTTGCTAGTGAAAGTTGTTTAATTGCTCAAGTTGATGAAAGTTGATTATGGCATAGGAGGTTGTGTCATTTAAATTTTGATAACATTGTCAAGGTAAGCTCCACTCAAGCAATAAGATATCTTCCTAAGCTAGCGAAGCCTACTAACACCATATGCAAGGAATGTCAGATGGGAAAGCATACTAGAATTTATTTTCAGAGAAAATAACATCATTCTAATGGAGTACTAGAGTTGGTCCATACCGATCTGTGTGGTCCCTCCAAAATCATAAATCTACAAGGAGAAAGGTACTTTTTTGTTTCTTATTGATGATTACTCTAGGATGATATGGGTTGCTTTCTTAAGAGAAAAATTTGAAGCATTAGAGAAGTTCAAAAATTTCAAAGCTATGGTCGAGAATGAGACTGGTTTGAAGATAAAATGCTTAAGGTTAGACAAAGGTGGTGAATTCACTTCCCGGGAGTTTAATATTTTATGTGAAGAGCATGGAATCAAAAGATAGTTATCTGCTCCACAGACCCCTCAACAGAATGGAGTTGTAGAGAGAAAGAACAAAAAAATTATAGATGCTGCTAGAACTATGATGTCAGAAATTTATGTGCCTCATGTCTATTGGAGAGAAGCTATAAGCACTGAGGTGTACACTCTTAATGGGGTAAATGTCAATGGTAATTTTGGTAAGACTCCTTTTGAGTTGAGGTTTTTTCATAAGCCTACTGTTAAATATTTCAAAATCTTTAGAAGTAGATGTTATATCAAGAGAGATGAAGATATAGGCAAGTTTGATGCTAGGAGTGATGAAGGAATCTTTATAGGTTACTCTACTAAAGCAAGGCCTATCGGTTCTATAATAGAAGATTGAGGAAAATGGTTGAAAGTGAAAATGTCAGAGTTGATGAGGAAACTGATAGATCATCTAGATATTGTGGATATGATTTAGATGACCATAATGATAGTACCGATAAAGGAAATAATTCTTAGACACATAATCAAGTTCAATTTTTTTTTGCTGAATCAAGAGAGTCTAGAAGGAGAAGCTAGTGGAAGTGTAGAAGAAAGAACTAAAGAACCAAAAGTTCAAGAGAATCCTAAAGTTTCAAGGTATGTAAAGCTAAATCATTATGAAGATCATATTATAGGAGATAAGAACAAAGGTGTGCAGACTAGAAAAATAATAGCAGAAGAGTATTGTCTGATTTCCAAGACTAAGCCCAACAATGTCAATGAAGCATGTGAAGAGGAACATTGGATGGAAGCAATGAAGGAAGAACTTATGCAAATAGAGAAAAATGATACATTGATTCTTGTTCCAGATCTCAGGATAAAAATGTGATTGGAACTAAATGGGTCTTTCAAAACAAGTTGAATGAACAAGGTGAAGTAGTCAAGAACAAAGCAAGACTGGTATGTAAAGGGTACTCATAGATGGAAAGTATTGATTTTGAAGAAACCTTTAACCCTGATGCTAGAATTGAAGCTATAAGATTGTTTCTTTCTTATGCTACTTTTAAGAACTATAAACTCTATCAAATGGATGTAAAGTCATTATTTCTGAATGGTGAGCTAGAAAAAGAAGTATATGTTGAGCAATCGGATGGATTTCAACTGATTGATAAGGGAGATATGGTTTTCTGATTGAAGAAATCACTATATGGATTGAAGCAAGCCCCTCAAGCCTTGTATGCTAGATTGGATAAATAGTTGTTGAAGCTTAGATTCAATAAAGGTACTACTGACAGACATTTGTATTTTAAGATGGATCATGATAAAGAGTTGATTATTGAAGTCTTTGTTGATGACATCATTTTTAGAGGTGATGATGACTTATGTATGAAGTTTGTTGATGAAATGAAAAGTGAATTTTAAATGTCTATGATTGGAGAGATGAATTTCTTTCAAGGATTTCAAATCACTTAGTTAGATAATGGAATTTTTATATCTCATTCCAAATATTTAAGAGAGTTACTCAAAAAAATTGGCATGAAAGACTCAAAACCTATTGGTACACCCATGGTAACCAGATGCAAGTTAACACATAATGATGATTCTCCTAAGAAAAATCAAACAAGATACAGGTCAATGATTGGTGGATTGCTTTATTTGATTCAAACTAGACCAGACATCATGAATTTTGTATTTATGGTTGCTAGATATCAAGTTGATCCGAAGGAATCTCATGTGACTGTTGTAAAGAGAATTTTTAGATACTTGAAAGGGACAGTTGATTTTGGCCTTTGGTACCCTAAAGATGATGATCTTACTTTGAGTTCCTTTACTGATGCAGATTGGGCAGGAGATGTGGATGATAATAAAATTACTAGTGGTGGTGCCTTCTTCTTGGGGAAGAAGTTGGTGTCTTGGTTAAGTAAAAAGTAGAACTCCATTTCCTTATCTACTGCTGAGGTAGAATATATTGTTGTTGCAAATAATTGTACTCAAGTAATATGGATAAAACAGATGTTGAGAGATATTATAATTGTGTATGATGAACCTATTGCTATATTATGTGATAATTCAAGTGCAATAAACATTTCTAGGAATCTGGTGTTGCATTCAAAGACCAATCATATATCTATCAAATATCACTTTTTGAGAGACAAGGTGAGTGATAAAGAAGCTAGATAGGAGTATACGCCTACTAAGGAACAAATTGAAAATATATTTACTAAGCTATTTCCTAAGGATACTTTTGAGTATCTCAGAGGGAAGTTAGGGGTGATTTTGACTCCTAATTGGAACTAAGATGCAAGTCTTTGCATTAGTCTGTGCATTTACAATCATATCTTGTTTCAGATTGATGTTATGGTGGTTGCTACTCAAGGAGAGTAATCATATGATTCAGATATGTGGTTAAGAGCTTGTGTGTACCTTTTCCATTGATGTCAAATGGGGAGAAGAATAATGTGAAAAATTATAAAAAGGGGAAAAGACTTGGAGAAGAAGTCATCATAACCTAAGGGGGAGTAAGTGTTTATTGAGAGCTGCTTTGATGGTGTTTTTCACATCATATGTTTCCATCAATGCCAAAGGGGGGCATTGTTGGATTTTGTGCTTATTTTCAGATATGTGGTTGTCATTGATTTCAACACTATTATCATTGATGCATTTAAGGTTGTATATGACAAGGATATTGAGAAAATTATAATAAATATGTTGAAGGTTGTATGTGAAGCAATGAAGTTTAGTGTGATCAAAATTTTAGTATGTTGGTGATCAAAATTTGTAGATTAAAGGGTTTTTTGTCAAGCCTATCTAGTTTATACTCTAAAATTTTTAGAGGTGCGCATGAAGATTTGAGCAAGTTATGAGTTTTTGTGTTCCTACAGTTATTTTGTTACTATAGTTCGTGTTCCTGGAAGAAGAGAATGTGATTCTGGTAATTTGAGTTGTTGCATATGATTTTGTGATGTTTATTGGTGTTTCTAGATCATGCTCTATTTGTGTTGCACACCTGCATTGATCGTAGTGCTCGCGATACAAGATTTTCTCTTGCGTGTTCATGTTTTTCATGTTCATGGCCGATAGGGTAGTTGAAGCGTGTTGTGGATCTTCGAAGAAAAATGTTTGAAGATGTTTCATGTTTGAGGATGTTGTTTTGGGTCTCTATTATGTTGTGGCTGGCATTGGTTGGTGCGCATTGAGAATTGATTATGAATTGAGCCAACAGTTTTCATTCATTCTATTATTATGTTGAAGGTGACATTAAAGAAATTTAATTTCTTATTGTGGATATATATAAGTGATTGTTTCTTCATTTGAGGTGTGTGAAATGCGAAGTGTTTGAGTGCTATGTTCTAATAAATTTCATATCATTCGAAAGAAAAGCAGATTTTAAAAAAGAGTGACGGAGAGTAAAGAAGTGTTCATGTGCCTAATCAGAACTGTAATCAAACATTAGTAGATGCTACCTTCTCAGTTCAAATTCTTTAGATGGATTTAATATGAATGTTTTATGTAAGACAGTGAGTCTTCCTTTGAGCAGTGAGCTCTAGGAAGTGTGTCTGAATGCATGTGTATTCCTTGATGAGCTTATTTTTTGGTCTTAATTTGGGTAGAATTCATAGTCTATTTACTAAAGATTGACATGAACTTTGATATTCAATGTTGCTATTTTATAATGTTGCTATTGGGTTTAACTCCATTTCTTCTAGTTTTAATGACATTTGCTATTATGTTGACCATCTATATTGATTTTGCAGGTGGTTAATGAATGTTCTTCAATGTGGTTATAGATATGCAATTATTATGCGTACTAACATTTCCATACAAACATACTTGAAGACACTAATTTGAGGAATGTAACCGCTAACTGGTCATTGTTGAGGAGGCATTTGAAGTTCAACTAGAGGATGATGATGGATATTCCCCTGATAGTTGCATGTAACCACCTTGCAATGATTTTTCGTGAAACGAGCCTAATAGGTAGAACCAACCAGCTTTTCCTTTTCCCATTTCTCATCAAAATGAAGTAGACAACCTCAAAAATATCCCTGCTTCAATACTATCTATTTTTTATGGACTTGTCACAAAAGATCCTGATACATTCTTGTTTGAGTCTGATAGACTCTATAGAAGCTATGACTATACCACTGATGCCCATAGACTTAAGTTATTTCCTACTACTTTGAAAGAAGTTGCATTAAGATGGTTTATGAGCCTTGGAAGAGACACTATGGGGACTTGGGAAGACATGAAGACAAATTTCCTTGAGAAATACAAAGAGTATTATAGGGGAAGTGATATGAGAGGAGATGACATTTTTAGAATGCAGCAAAAAGAAGATGAGAGCCTAGAGAACTTTATTTCAAGGTTTTTGTTTTGTCTGCAGAAATATCCACACCATACACTCAATGAAGTCTCATAGAAGTTGCTTTTCTTGAGAGGAATTAATAAAATTTGAGTTAATTCCTTGGACCTGATGGTAGGAGATCACTCAAGTTCCTTGGGAAGATAGTTCAAGCCAAGAAGAAACATGAGGAGGCAGAGGCAATGCTAACAAAATATTTCCCTCATTGTAGACAAAAAAATGACTACATATGTAAGATGGTAGCCAACATTGATAGCAAGTAGATTCCACCTGAGTTCAAACTAATTGAGACTGAATAAGATCAAGTCTACTTTATTGCATAGAAGAGGCCATGGTCTCCAAGACAAGGTATGCCACCAAATCCACTATCTTTTTCTGGGCCATATTTTAATTCCTACTCATTTGGTAACTAGTGGCAGCCCCCATGTCCATCCAGCTATGGAGGATATCAACCACAGTCTTAGGGTGACCCTCCAAATGCTTGGTCCAATTATCAAAAAAATCACCTTAGTGGCAACAACCTCAGGGGAATTGGCAACAATTTCAAGGTCCTTGGCAGCCACCTCTAGGAAACTGGCAACAAACATCTCAATGGAGAGGTGAACAGCAATGGCCAAACTAGACAACTAGTTGCATGAAACCACCTTCTCAACTGCAGAAACCTTCTATAATGCCTCCCCCTACTAATCCCAACTCAAATACACCTAAACCAACTCAGTTACAAACCCAACCCACACCTAATCCAAACAATAAACCACAACAACAACCTATATACTTTGCTAATCCAAACCAATTTTTTTCATGTGTTGTGAGTTAAGTGACATATGATTGCATTCAAGAACTACTTTACCAACTCCTTCCACACCCATCATCACTGAACTTCCTGTGGAAGAGGAGGAACCTTTGGATGTTCCTATTCAACCTTGTGCACCTAAAAATCCTTAGCCAGTCCCAGCCAAGAAGATGGCACAAGAACCACCATTCCGCCAAAGATTAGAAGTTACCAAACAAAAGGAAGATAAGGAGGACACCTCTTTTGATATTCTAGACCAGCTAAAGCATATATGTGTCTAGAGACCCCTATTCCAAGCTATAAAATATGTTCCTATTTATGGAAAGGCAATCAAGGAAGCATGCCTCAAGAATCCAAGAAGGAAAACAAAAGACCCAACTATAGTCCATGTAGTGGGACAACTAGATGATATCATGCTTGGAAAAGTGAGTATCCCCAAGTATAATGATCCAGGTATTCATGTGGTTGAATTCATTATAAATGGGATTCACATAAAGAATTCTTGATTGACTTGGGTGTAGCAATCAATGTGATGACTAGAGACATCCTGTAGAAACTAAGCATTGTAAGTATGAGATCCACTCCTATTGTCCTGCAGCTTGTTGATAGTTCCACTGCTAAACCTGATGGCATAGTAGAGGACCTTTTGAAGATTCTAGATTCTTGGGATTATCTAGCCAATTTCATGATTCTCTCTCTTAAAGCTACTCTAGGCAGGTAGCCTATTATCCTTGGAAGGTCATGGTTATCAACAGTAGATGCTTATATTGGATGTTGTTCAGGTGACATGAATATTTCTAATGGCAGGAGCACAAAAAATCTTGTTCTTTATCATCCTTCTCATCCATCCCATGATGAGGATAATCCTATGTGGCCACATGTCAGTGAAGAGGACAAGGAAGTAAACTCTACGGTGCAGGCTTATGATATTAGGAAGAAGTCGTTTCTTGCAGCTTCAAGATGAAGATGAAGTGTTATATAATATAATTAATAACCATTGTGAGGTGGAGGAGGTTCCATCCTCTCATGCATCTAGTTCTTCTAATCCCATGAAAACACTTTTGTCTTCTCTTCCTGATCTTCTTGCAGCCACTATTTCTGCAAATAAACTTCTTGCAGCCACTCTTCCAGCAAATAAACTTCTTGCAGAAATAGGTATGTTCCACACAATGTTTCCATTTGAACTTAAGGTATCATGTATTAATGAAATATCTATGATCAGTTTAACAACGCAAGTATAGGTGTTTGAAGGAAAATATTTGAATATTAATAGCAAGCTGGGAGAAGAACAACGGCTATCATTGGAAAATTTGTTGAAGGCCCACCAAAATGAATTTGCATGGGATTATCATGATATGAAAGGCCTAGACCCTAAGTTTTGTACCCATGGGATATATATCAAAGATGATTGTACACCTATAAGGCAACCAAAAAGAAGAACCAACCCTACATTGAGAGAAATTGTCAAGATGGAGCTGCAAATGTTGTTGGATGCAGGCTTCATTTATCCCATTTCAGACAGCCAATGGGTGTCTCCATTGGTGATTGTGCCCAAGAAAGGAGGAAAATGACAAGTTTTTGTTGACTATAGGGAACTTAATGCTACTACTAAGAAAGACCATTTTCCCTTCCCTTTTGTAGATCAAATGTTGGACTCACTTGCAAGAAAAGTAGTACTTTTCTTTTCTTGATGGATTCAATGGCTATAATCAGATCTAGATTGCACCTGAGGACCAAGAGAAGACAACCTTCACATGTCCATGGGGGACATATTCCTATTTAGTACTTCCCTTTGGATTATGGAACACACTTGCAACGTTTTAGAGAGCAGTTATCAACATATTTTCAGACATCTCTCTTGACTCCATGGAAATCTATATGGATTATTTTACCACCTATGGTGCTGATTTTGATGAAGCATTGGAAAATCTCAAGAAATTCTTACAGAGATGTGAAGACCAAAATTTATCCTTAAATAGTGAGAAGTGCTTTATGATGATGTAGGAAGGTGTAGTTCTTGGTCACTACATTTACCATCAAGGAATTCAAGTAGATCCTAGAAAAATTGAGGTAATTTCTAATCTGCCTACACCTACAAAAAAAATGGATGTTAAGAGTTTCTTGGGACATGCAGAATATTACAAGTGTTTCCTCAAATATTTCAGCAAGATAGCAGCACCATTATATACTCTCCTAACCAAAGATGTTGAATTCCAATGTATGAAAAATTGTGCTAAAGCATTTTCTAACTTGAAGGCAACATTGACTCATGCTCCTATGCTTAAGGTACCTAATTGGGAGATTCATTTTCACATCCATATTAATGCATCAGACTATGCTATAGGAGCAGTCTTGGGATAGAAAGAAGGAGCCATTGAAAATTCCATTTATTTTGTTAGCAAAAACTTACAAGGGGCTGAATTCAACGATACAATAAGAAAAAAAAAGATGTTGATAGTGATCTATGCCCTAAGAAAATTTAGGCACTATATAACAGGCTACTAGATCTTTGTGCACACTGATCATGCATTCATTAGATATCTCGTGAACAAACCACTGATCTCAAAAAGGTTAGCCAGATGGTTATTGTTGATGCAAGAGTTTGACATTACTATTGTGGACAAACCAGGGAAGGCCAACGCTGTTGTAGATTTCCTTTCAAGGCTAACCACACACCTTTGTATGCTGACATAGCTCCTTTCTTGATGAGCATCTATTTTCCATTGTTGTGCACACACCTTTGTATGCTGACATAGCTAATTCCCTTGTGACAAGAAAATTTTCTCCTCACTTATCTCCAAAAGAAAGAAGAGTGCTCATTGAAAAGTCTTTTATTTTTTCATGGATTGTTGGATGCTTGTTTTACATTGGGCCAGATCATGTTATGAGAATATGTGTGAGGGAAGATGATACATATGAATTTTTGCATACATGTCATGATGAACCTTGTGGAGGGCATTTTACAACCAAAAGGGCAGCAATAAAAATATTGAGCACAGGATACTATTGGCCTACACTCCACAAGGATGTAGGAAGATATACAAGAAAATATGATAGGTGCCAAAGAATGGGCTGACCAACCAAATCAGATGATATGCCATTCTACCCCCAAGTAGTAGTTGCTCCCTTTGATAAGTGGTGATTGTATTTTATGGGACCCATTGATCCCCCATCCAATGGTAAGTCTTATATCTTGGTATGCACCAATTATGTAACCAAGTGGGTGGAATTCAAGGCTATGAACCATGAAAAAGATAACAAGATTGCAAATTTTATTTATGAAGAAATTTTTGCACGATATGGAGTTCCAAGAGAAATAGTTACTGATCAAGGAGCTTAGCTCACCTCAACACTTGTTATAACACTAATCAATGAATATAAAATAAGGCACAAAAAATATACTCCTTATCACCCTCGGGCCAATGGACAAGTTGAAGTGACAAACAAAGAGATTGAAGCCATCCTAACCAAAATAGTGGCTATTCACAGGAAGGATTGGGAAAAAAAATTATCAGAAGCAGTTTGGGCCTACAGAACCACCTAGAAAACAACTATGGGCTTCACTCCATTTGATCTTCTATATGGGAAGATAGCTACGATGCCCATTGAATTTGAGCACAAGACTCTTAGAACTGCAGTAGACTTAGGAATGGATATTTCTAAGGCACAAAAAGAAAGAATCATGTAGCTAAGTGCTTTCAATGAGATGAGGAAAATAGCCTTGCACCATACTAAGGTCATGCAAAATCAAAGAATCAAATGCCATGACAAATTTATCAAAGAGAAAAAAAATTCAGACACGGTGATTGGGCATTGCTTTATGACTCGTGCTATCATGACAATGTAGGAAAATTATAGACAAGATGGCTAGGACCGTATGAAGTTACTGAGGTTTTTTCCAATGGAGCTATCTAGCTCACCACCATTGACCCTGTCAGATTCAAGTTTCTATTCAATGGCCATCATCTCAGATTATATCACAAGCCCACTTCCAAAGAAGAGTTCCTACAACAATTCATCCAACATGTAGCACCTGAGCTTCCTACAGCCAAAGGCAGTGGACCTAGTGTCCCTCCTTCTAGCTAATTAAGGTATGTACTTATCATAATAAATACTTCTACTTTTGTAGAAGTCCATTTCTTCACCCATCCACCCATCTTCCCATCTGTCATCCTTCTCTCTCTTCCATCACTTCATTTTGTGTCACATCATTCCACTTCATCACCATTGATTTCTCAAATTATATATTTCCTAAAAAGGTGAACGGTACTTTCTCCATGATCTTTGTTGTGTATCCTCCGCACATTCAATTATGTGCACATAATTGCTCTCTTAATTATATTTTTAGTGCATTCATTTAATCACTATACAATTAGTATCAACGTTCACATAATTTTCATAACCCCCCATCAAATCACTATTGTCATCTTAGATGTGTGGACACATGTCCAAATTTAGGTTGGGGGGAAGGAAAGATGTACGTACATTTCCCACATGTCAGTCCATGACTTGTCTATGTCAACAAATCCAGTTGAGCCAATTTGAAATTTGAAGCAAAGGATGGCTCACAATTGTGATGTGACACTAAATTACTGCTGCCATTTCTCTTCATCATAACTCCATTTCATTACTCCTTTCTTTGTCATTATTGACCCTTTCATAATCTGAAATTATATGAGGAAAAAATTTTAAAATAGAGAAAGAAAATTCAATCAACATTGGTGCAGGACAATTCATTTAGTAAGTGTTGCAAAAAGGGATTTTTTTTCAGACAATATTTGCATAAGGGAATTTTGCAAAATAATATTTGATTGTAGACAATGGGAGGAAGACTCATTCGGAATGAGCCCTCGATTCATGACGCATTATTGCATGATGCATAGTGCCTGCCTGAATTTACAAACTATGGTTGGTTAGACTATTTCCTAAGGCTGCATGGTTTTGATGAGGGTATTGCACTAGAGTTCACCTGGATATTTTTAGAAGGAAAAGCCATAGTAAAAGGGCTCGAATTTTTGGCAACTGAGGAGAGAATCAAAAAATTTACAAGGTTACCTATTTATGGCGAGCATTACCCTGTTTCTAGATATGCCAGGTCAGCAAGGGTCGTATTCACCATACATGGGGACCCTCCAATCAGCATAGACAAGCACGGTGCCAAAATAACCTCCCTGCTCAAGCCATGGAAGCAGGAAATCATCCACATTATCAGGTACATTACTTGTGAAGGTCATTTATCAAACCTACATTCTATGCATTTTAAACTCTTGAGTCATATGATGCACAAAAGGAGGATGAATGTGTCTAATGCCTTATACAACCTTCTCTCTATTATGGCAGCTGAAACACAAAAAGGTAGTGACAATTATGTCTCACATCATTGCCTCATTAAATATCTTGTTCAAAAATCTTTACATGATATAGCACCTGGAATGACCTAGGAGGAGTTCATAAACATTGATCAATTTAGACCTAAGCAGCTACAATTTAGGGCCTTACCGCAGCCATGTAGGTCTAGCAAAAAATTAAGCATGGTTGAAGCGACCCCTAGTGCTTCAACCTTTGGTGTTGGCTCTAGTATGAATCCTCCTACAACAAAAGGAACTATATACATTAGTTCCTTTGAAACAAAGCACTCTGGAAGAAAAAGTTCTTCCTCGAATTTTGATGATGATGTTCCACTTGAAACCTTAGTAAAAACTAGGGCATAGAAGAAGAAGGCAGAGGCAGAAAAAGGAAAAGTCAAAACATATCCTGTAGATAGAGAGGTGCCAAGTACTAGGAAGAGAAAGGATGACACTATTCATCTTTTAGCCAATGAAAAACATGAGAGCCCTCCTAAGAAATCAACACCTATTGTTGATATGCCTTCACATAAAAACCCTAAGCATAAAAGGACATCACATAAGAGTGCAAAAGTCCCAATGGGGCAAAAAAATGTTAAAGAAAAGAATGTATTTGAAGAGACAGCAAAAATGATCCTGGAAGATCTTGTTGCCATTGCAGTAGAAGTTGAAATTTGAGAACATGAAGAAAATCTAAAGTTCATGTAGCAAGACCAAGAGTTCTTGCAGCAACCACAAGAACAAGAAGAAGAATCCATACAGTAGGAAGAGGAAGAAGAAAGTGCACCCCCATGGTCAGAGCTTGTTGGACTGCCTGAATCAATGCAATTGGTACTATATGGAGCACAACCATCAATAGAAACTTTGGTAGGAATTCATAATGCCCCTAATTTTATAATACATGTAGCATTTTTAAATTAATGGAAAGAGATCGTAGGCGAGAGGAAGAATGGAAAAGGGAAAAGAAAATATTGAAAAAGGAAATTGAAGAGAAGGATGAAATTATTGAAGACAAGAATAAGGAGATTGCCTCTCTAAAAGAGAGGATGGACAACATTGCAACCTTGGTGCCATAGATTGTAGAATGTAGAACCCCTCCAAGATTTTATGCTCTACACCTAAGGGAAAAATATCTCTCCTTTAAACTATCAAAACACATTATGTGTTTTATTTACATAATTTTGTTGTGACTCAAGATCAATATTGGAACCCACTATTGTATGTTGGAGATATCCAACTAAGAGGATTCATGTCTTGGGTACAAAATGAGATTAGCTTGGGAGAACAACATAATTCTTACAAGAAGAGGGAATCCAATATCCCCTTGGCCATTAGGGTAGAATCGGGAAACCCTGAGGACATCTATAGAGAATGGAATAGAATTATTTTCAGGCCTAGCTATGGTAACATGATTATTCCTTGGATTGAGGCAGTTTATAGTGAGTATGAGGTAAAGATAGCAGCTAAAGAGGATACCATGAAGGGATACCTATCACAAATATGGAATACTTTAACTGATGAGAAGAAACAGGTTGAACCTCATTCCATCCATAACTATGTTGCAGCAATAAAAAGGATTGAGAGATACATTCAGCTTGGGAGAATGAAGGGACAAGAATGGCTACCCTTGACCTTTCAACCACCAATCCTCATGTGGCATGTTCCAAATTACAAAGTCTACTGATATGACATTCCTGAAGAAATCCAAAGATGTAGGAGACTTGACAGAATGGAGGGATTCTACTAGGACCCTGACTCACACTCCATAGACACTAATATTGGACAGTTATCAACGAAAAATTTTAGAGTCCTGACCAGATAGAAAAATAGCTTTGCTGGAGGACCAGCAAAATGTTAAGTTGGGGGGAGTGATGAGCTTAGCTTTTGGTCTTAATTTAGGTAGAATCCATAGTCTATTTATTGAATATTGACATGAACTTTGACATTTTATGTTATTATTTTTATAATATTTCCCTCAAACCATTGACATTGGGTTTAACTCCATTTATACCAGTTTTAATGACATTTGCTATTATGTGGACCATCTATATTGATTTTTCATGCGGTTAATGAATGTTCCTCAAGGTGGTTATAGATGTGCAATTATTATGCATACTAACATTTCCATGCAGACATACCTAAAGACACTAATTTGAGGAATGCAGTCGCTAGTTGGTCATTTCTAAGGAGGCGTTTGAAGGTCAACTAGAGGATGACAGTGGATATTCCCCTGACAGTAGTAAGTAACCACCTTGAAATTATTTTCTATGATGTTGAAAAGCCACAAGCGTTATTGCAGTGTTGAGTCTTTGTTTGGACTTGCATGTTTGATCGGATTCCCTGCATGTGTAGCTGCCCTTCTATTCTTTTCTCTGCTTTCCCTAAATGGTGTCCTCTTAGTTAGTGGGAGTTGACTACCCTATTTATTTGGTAGCATAAATAAGGTTTGGATTCTCCTTCTTTGGGAGTTTGAAAGTTATCGAGTTACTGATTTATTATATGATTTGATATTCTATTAGCATTTCTAGAGATATTACTCTTTTCTACTTGCATTTCCCAATGAATAATATGAAGATCTGAGTTGAGCATTTGATTTTTGTATTAGTTTAAGAGGATAATCATCCAAGGGGGGCCACTTGGTGATTAATCCATCTTTTAGCTTAGTTAGATCAGTTATTAGTTTTTGTTCAAGTACTTAGTTAAAAACCTGGTATCGACTGCTCCTACAGCAACTAGAGTTCCATTTTGTGATTGTTCCTACAGCCAAAGTAGACAGATTAGTCTCTTGTTTGTTGCTCAGAGTTTCATTCATGTCATGCATATTTAGATTAGTTTAATTATTGAGTGATGATCAGCATTTACTTTATTCATTTCCATTCAATTTACTTTTAGTATTGAATCTTTCTTAGCTATAGAATGAAGATGACTACTTTGAGTCTCTAGTGCACATACTGTGCTAACCCATTTCAAGTTAGCATCCCTGGGTTGACAATTTAAATGCACCTTCATAATGATTAAAATGGCTATTCAGGTTAGATGTTCAATCTCTGAATCATGGTTGTAAAGGCTTAGTTATTAGAATCATTGCAGGAGGCCAACATTCCTCATATATTTGTATTATACTTTTAATAGGGTATAACTTATGGATTAACCTCCACCATGTTTTTTCCCCTAACAAGGTTTCCACACAAAAATATTGGTGTTATGTGTATTTCTGATGTGTTGTTGATTCATACTTTCACTGTTATTAATTAGATCTGAGAATAAAGGTTAATAAGTTAAATAAGTTTGAAATTTTGTGACAACTGATTCACCCCCCCTCTCAGTTGTCTGCCCTTGTGTTGCCAACAAAAAACCTCTCTCAGGCACCTAAGGATACAAGGTTGAACATTCTCCTCGTTGCTCAAGAAAAATCATCAATGTTATTTGAAGAATCTATGGAGATCAATATAGGTACTAAAGATAATCCTCAGATAATCTATTTTGTAGCATTTTTGACAGAAATAGAGCAACTTGAATTTTGTAATTTCTTCACAAAAAGATAGATCAACTTTGCATGGTCATATGCTAACATGCCTAGACTAGATCCTGACCTAATGTTACATCATTTTCCATTACAACCAAGTGTTAAACCCGTGAAGCAAAAATTAAGGAAAATGCACCTGCAAATTACTTTATTAGTCAAAGTTGAACTAAAGAAACTATTGGATGTCAGCTTTATCAGATCAATTGACTATGGAGAATGGATTTCAAATTTGGTACCAGTCACTAAACCAAAAGGGGACATCTACATCTATACATACTTCAAAGATATAAACAAAGCATGTCCTAAGGATGACTTTCCTCTGCCAAATATTGACATGATTGTGGACCTAACAACATGATATGAAATGTTATCCCTCATGGATGGTTTCTCGAGATACAATCAAATCATAATCACACCTGAAGACCAACACAAAACAACTTTTACTTGTCCATGGGGAACTTATTTTTGGAATGTCATGCCCTTTGGACTTAAAAATGTTAGATCCACATACCAACGCACCATGACAACCATCTTCCATGACCTTGTACACACTCTCATGGAATACTATATAGATGATCTCATAGCTAAATAATTGACAAGGAATGATCACTTATAGGTCCTAGATAATATTTTTCAAAGACTAGAAGAGTACAAAGTGAGGCTAAATCTGAAAAAATGTGTATTTGGCGTGTAATCAAGAAAATTTCTAGGATACATTATTTCTAGACGAGGCATTGAAGTGGACCCAACAAAACTGAAAGCTATAATATACATGCCTCCACTAGTCAATATAATTCAATTACAAATACTAAAAGGGAGACTACAGTCTATCAGACGATTCATAGTGCAGTTAGCAAATAAAATACATTCCTTCCAACATCTACTCAAAAAAGGGGTACTATTTATATAGATAGATAAATGCAAGAAGCTTGTCAATAGATCAAGGATTACCTACTCACACCACTAGTTCTAATGCCACATATAGAGGGGTGACCTTTGATACTCTAAATTTCAATGACCACATCAACACTCAGAGACTTACTTGCACAAAATGATAATTAGGGCCATGAAAGGTAAATCTATTATATCAGTAGTACCTTGGTGGGATATGAGCTAAATTACAGTACCATAGAACATGTTTGTCTTGCAGTAGTTTTTTCTACTCAAAAACTTAGGCACTACATGTTAAACCACCAAGCAATGTTGGTTACAAAGATAGATCCTCTGAAGTATCTCCTTAGTAAATCAGCATTGACAGGACGATTGGCTAAATGGGTAATGGTACTCAGTAAATATGATATCCAGTATGTAGAAAGAAAAGCTATAAAAGGACAAGTTATTGTTGACCAACTGGAAGACGTGCCAATTAAATTAGATCATCCTCTAGTTTCAGATTTTTATGATGAGTTCATCTTCACCATTGACACAAGAACAATATGGAAGTTATACTTTGATGGGTCCCACACTACTCATGGCTTAGGGGCTGGCATATTATTTGTCACACCACAAGGTGACACTATTCCTAAGTCATTCAGAATTACTTTTCCATGCACCAATAATATAAAAGAATATGAGGCTCTTGTAACGGGATTATGAATGGAAATAAAATGGAAGATTAAGCACCTACAAGTTTATGGAGATTCTCATCTAGTAGTCTGCCAAGTTAATGATGACTATGAAACTAAAGATGAAAAGCTCACGCCATACAAGTGGATGGTAGATAGTTTCAAACAATATTTTGACAAGATCATCTTTCATCAAATATCCCACATTTAGAATAGGGTAACAGATGCCATGGAAACCATTGGTTCACTCTTGGACATACCTAGCAACATTCCTAAATTTAAGTTTTTGGTAGAACACCTTTTGGTCCCTACCTTTGATGTCTTAGATTCTAAGATGGTGTGTCAACTTGTTGGTCCCAATTCCCCATGGTACAAATACATATATGACTACCTCCATGCCCGAATCCTACCCCAAGACCTCTCGAACAACCAACGTAGGACATTTATTCGTAAGTCTTCCTAGTATACCATCATTGGAGATACCCTTTATAGACATGCCCTACACAACACCTTGTTGAGATGTCTCGATTTTGAAGAAGCACAAGCAACCTTACATGGGGTACATGAGGTTATATGTGGATCCCACTCTTGCGGTCCCACCTTAGCTAAAAAAGATTATGAAACTGGGCTATTATTGGACTACAATGGAAAAGGACTCATTTGTCTTTGTCAAGAAATATCGAGAGTTCTAGATTCACAAAGACTTGATACATGCACCAACACAAGAGCTTCGTCCAATAACTTCACCATGGCCCTTTTCCCAATGGGGACTTGATCTCATCAGTAAGATACATCCTACATCATCCAATAGTCATAAGTTCATCATTACTATGATTTGGTACTTTACCAAGTTGATTGAAGCCATTCCTATTACCTACATTACGAACAAACAAATTTCTAAGTTTATCCTTAGCTACATCATTTGTCGGTATGGTGTTCCTCAATCCATAATCATGGATAATGGTTGCGCATTCCAAGAATTCTATCACCTTTTCCAAGAATTCCATATCCAACACCACTTTTCCATGCCATATTACCCACAAGGTAATGACCAAGTTGAGGCATCTAACAAAACATTCCTTAAAAAGGTTGTCAATGATGTTGGTCATGACTAGCATTTACAGCTTAATCCTACCCTATGGGCTTATGGCACAAGGATCTGCACTCCCATCAGTGCCACTCCATATTCCTTGGTATTTGGTTCTAAATCCATCTTGCCTATAAAGGTTGAAATTTCTTCTCTAAGGGTATCTTTGAAAGGGCATATCGATGATGAAGAGTACCATGTGTCAAGATTGCATGAGTTAGAGTTCTTGGATGAACGAAGACAAAAGGAACCATATCACCTCTGAGAATATCAAAATTCTTCATTGCAGCTATAATAGGAAATTTTTGAGACAACATTTTGACATTGGTAACTTAGTCTTAATGGAAAATCCAAAGAATCAAGCAGAAAGAGAAAAACCAAGAAAGTTTGAGCCAAACTAGCTAGGACCTTACATTGTCACAAAATCCTTTGGATTGGGAGCATATCAGCTTTCCACACCTGAAGGATAACCATTGTCAGACCTAATAATTAGCCTTCATCTGAAGAGGTTCTATATATAGCTTCTGAGAACCTTGTCTTAATCATGAAAAATACAAAAAAAGAAAAAAAATCTTACTTTGATGAAAACCTAGCAAGCAGGCATCTTCATAACACCAAAAAAATTGAAAAAACAACAAAATAGTAAACAAAAATAAGTCATTCAATAGTGAAATCCACTTCAATGGCACTTTGGATAAGTACCATGGTGAAAACTTGGCAAACAATCACCATGTGTAGTCAACTTTGCTCCTTTATCTACCATCATTCCAATCTAATTTCCTTATCATTACACCCATAATAAATAGTTGTCCTTTCCATAACTTGGAACAATTGGCATCAAGTACACTCCACATCCCCGTTCCATCCTATTGATCTTATACCTAACTAGGGGCAAATACTTGACCTACGTCATTTGGACCTTGCACTTGTTGTTCCATCATCATAAAATGACCTAAAAAACAAATCCAAAAACATCATAAAATGACCTTAAAAAAACCTAAAAACATCATAAAATGTCTAGAAAAAAACTCCAAAAACATCAAAACATGTCAAAATCCCATAAACAGAGTCAGAGTCAATTGTGTCTGTTGGGTTTCAAAAATGCAGGTTTGAACCACGAGAGTTTTCCAAGCTCTCACAATGCTTTTGGCCAACGTACAAGGCCAATTGATGCAATTGAACCTTCTTCTCTTTAGGTTTTGCTAGACCAAGGCGGGTGAACCTATGTGAATGATGCAGATTGAAATGTATTTCCTAGTTGAGAAATCTATCCACAATGGCAAATGGAAGTGAATATATGAAAACCACTACAACTAATCCTACTCCTATTGCACAAAAGAAAGGATTTGAATAAGTTGTTTGATATGAAATTTTATCTCTGGGTTGAGGTAGATCAGTGCCTTCTATCCACATGGGCAATGGAGTCAAAAATCATGAATTATGTGTGTTTCCTTCTCTGGCTTAACTCTAGTTGTTAGGAACTTTGAAAATGAAATTCTAATGACTGGCATACAACTTCATTTATTTATGTCTTGCACAAATAGTGCTGGAATGTTTTCTTACCGGGTTCTTCTTTAACCATCCAAAAGAAATCCTAAATCATTGTGACTTGTTTAAAAGAATTTAATTCTAACTTGCAGACACCAATTAACCAAATCACACATAGTGAATTGCACTATGATAAATCAAACATATACTTGATACATTGATTTAAATGATTTAAAAACTTCAAGTTGGAGACAACCCACATAAGAAATGAAAATTATTATATCACAACAACTAAACACAGTAAGGGGTTTCACCAATTTAAATAATTCATCCATTGCTCTGCTTCAAAAAAAGGTTTGTCATTGTTTTACGTTCCCAGTTCCATTTTCTAGAAAATCTAACTCCCACTCTAACTACATGTCCCCCCTCTAACACGTTTTCTGAAATATTTATACAAAAAACCCCAAGGGTCGTGACCCTTCAGTTTCTGTTACAACCGCTTATATTTCTCTGATGGAAAATTAAAATATTTAATTGAATTGCCTTATCGAAAAATTAAATATTTTATACTATAGTTGTTCTTTGATATTGCCTTTATATCTTTTCCCGCCTTTAGCTTTGCTTTAATACTTTAATCACTCTTAATATTTTATTTCCCGAGGCTTCCTTTATTTTACTGCTCCACCATGAGCTTTGACTTTTCCTCCCGTGATGCAACGGTGTTTGAATTTGACTGCACTGTTCCTGTCAACCGCACTACCACACCCTGCATTATGTTCACCCATGGTATAGTGGTGACTAGCATTTATTGTTATCTCTATCTTCACCACTTCCTTACCACTCAATCGTGGGCTTCCTTTTGACTACCCGCGGTATAGTGGTAACCGCCCTGCATGCCGCTAATTGTTCACCGCAGTCACCGCAATCTCTGACTTGACCATCAGCGATACTATGGTGACTGTCTTTAGTCGGTCGCTTCCTCTATCATTGACCGCTGACCTCCATCCACCGTGCCACTGCGAGTTGCTTGGTGATCGTCCGCAGTTGTGCGGTGACAACTCTTGACCGCTTCCTCCTATTCACAGTGACCACCGCGGTCTGTGAGATGACCGCCAGCGGTGGCATGGTAAATGTTGCCTTGCCACCTACTAACACTTCTAACCATTTACCTTTCCACCGCGGTCACTGTGTTGACCATGTGCAATGTAGCAGTAATGATTGTCATGACTATTCTTTACTACCACCGCCATACCACGAGCCCCTTAGTGGGAGGCCACGGTAAAGCGGTAAAAATATAAAAAGTAAATATTAAGGTAGAAGTGTAAGGTATAAGGTGTATTATCATTTTGGATGGGAAAAATGATTTTTTATGAAATAGGTAGGGAAATGATGTGTGTAATTGGAGAAAACCTTAGGGTTTTTTCATGGATTTGTATGGAAAATAATAGGAAAACCCTAGGAATTTTTATGGAAATTTTTGGTTATAACAGTGGCTCTTGTTGGGGATGAGTGATTTTGCAAATCACTACAAGAATCTAGAATATCTTTGGGAGAGCAGACCAGGTAAAAGGATGGACAGGAAAATCAAAGCAATGGAAAATAGAGGGAATGAAAAAATGAAGGAAATGGAAGATGGAGCAAATGAAGAATGGAAAACCCTACACTACTATACATGGAAAGAGAACAATGTTTTCAAAAAGGGAACTTCTGGGAATGTCCATGTACTGGCAAACCCAGACCCTTCCTAAACTACTATGCATGGAAGACAATGTTTAAAGAGGGTTACTAAGAATTGTCCATGCACTTGCAATCCTTAATCCTCTGTACCTACTATGGTTCAAAAAATAAAACCATAAGGGATGGCCCCAAGCCACCCCAAAATAAGAACCTATACTTTTGTCTATCATAGACCTTATTCTATTTAGAGCTCATCGGGTTTCTTTTAAAACTGTTTATTCCATCTGCCTTGCAACATGCACTATCATTAAAAACTTTCAGGAAATCATTGTATTCAACCTGACTCATATTCATTTCACCACTCTGCATTTCATCATTCTTATTATCATATGACAAATCTTTTTCATCTTCAGCATACAAAGTGTATCCATATTCAACAAAAAGTTCATAGGCTTGATCATTATCATATGTTGTTGAATGATCCCGCAATTGCACTAGGACCTGAAAATCTGATTGCTTTTCTTGGAAATCAAAAAATTCTATCTCATCAACATCTTCTGAAATAATCAAATCAAAATTACTTTCCATTTCTTTTCTATCACTAGTTGGCATTAACACATACCTCTGATCCATGCAGTCCTCTTTACAGATACTTGAATCAACAAAATTTGAACATTCATCATTAATGATATGCAAACCAGTATCCTTCTCTTACAAGAAAAAATTATTCAAATCACATACCTCTTCTTGGACATACATGGATCTTTGATCAGCTTCAAAGAAATCCTCATCACTGTGAGAGATGCACATGGGGTCATATGAATTGTTACACATAATATCTTCACTGTCAAAGCAGATATATGCTAGAGCCAAAACTTTAGAATCATCTTTATGTGCATACTTCTGGTATTCAAGAGTTAAAAAATCTGAAACTTGCTCATTGTTGAGTGAACACGTCTCTGCTTCCATATCTTCTACCATATCTCCAACCTCTTGATCTTCATAAGAACTGCAACAATCACCTAGTTGTTGATCAACATCCAAAATTTAATCTTCACAATTTGAATCACAATCAGTTATGCAAGAGAAACTCTCCATATCTTCATTGTTGGAAGACATGATATCTTCTTCTATTTTAGCTTCTGAAGCATTATTGGTATTATCCACATACCTTGTCCCAAGAATGGAATCAATAAATTTCTTTGCCACATCAAAGTCTTATTGTTTTAATGGCTTTGACCAATAAACTGATTTAGGCTTTGATGCTCTTAAAAATTGTGCAACAAATGTGGGTCTTGTAGGCCTAAAATGAGAAGGTAATTGCATACAGATGTCTATCATCCTATTGTACAAAGAATTTACATCTTCTCCCTTATATCTCCTTATGTCAAAAAAGGCATCCACAAGACTTTTTCCTCTCTCTTGAATTTGAATATACTCATCAAAATTATTTTGCTGTCAATAGAGTACATTACCTTTATTACCAAAGTTCTCAGTTGCATCATGTGGTATTTCAGGTGTCCAAGATCTCCTGGCATTTGTGTCTTCATTCTCACTGCATGATCACCTATTTGGTGGTGTACTTGGAGCATGTTTGACTCCCCATTGCCACAATTGTTGTTCAAATTGTAGCCTTTGTTGTCTCAATTCCTTCAACTCTCTTATTGAATGTTGTCTTCTTTCTTCTTCTGCCATCTTGACAAAATATTACTACTTCATAGCATCCATGCATTATTTATCAAATGAAACAGAGTTGTCACCTACTTTTCCCAAAAGTGGGAAAATGAAAAAAAAAATGATATTGTTTTGGTTTGCCCCAGCGGAATCTCCAAAAAAATGTAAAAATTTGCTGACTCAATAAACGAAAGGGCTGAAAAAAAATTCTTGAGTAATTCCCCAGTAGAGTCACCAAACTGTTGGGTCTCGAAAATGCAAGTTTGAACCACGAGAGGTTTCCAAGCTCTCACAATGCTTTTGGCCAATGTACAAGGCCAATTGATGCAATTGAACCTTCTTCTCTTTAGGTTCTGCTAGACCAAGGCGGGTGAACCTATGTGAATGATGCAGATTGAAATGTATTTCCTAGTTGAGCAATCTATCCACAATGGCAAATGGAAGTGAATAGATGAAAACTACTACAACTAATCCTACTCCTACTGCACAAAAGAAATGATTTGAATAAGTTTTTTGATATGAAATTTTATCTTTGGGTTGAGGCAGATCAGTGTCTTCTATCCACATGGGCAATGGAGTCAAAAGTCATGAATTATGTGTGTTTCCTTCTTTGGCTTAATGTTGGAGTTGAGAAGATACAACACCACAGAAGCCCAAAAGATCTTTGCAAGCAAATAACCTGTTACAAGGAGAAACAAAGAGAAGCAACAAAGGAAATGCTCAAGAATGTGGAGCCATGAATTCACACAAAATGTAAAATGAATTAATGATACAAAAGATAGTTTTCAACTACATATAGATGAAAACCCTAAAAAGGAAAACCCTAGGCTTGCACAATAATAATTAATAAAGTAATTAATTATTATGCACCTAATGTTAGCTTAAGTGAAAAGAGGTAAAAGGGAACTTTACGTAATTAAACAAATATTGTTTAATTAATAAAGTAAATACCCAATTACTCTAACACCCCCCCTTAAGATAGACATAGGGAGAAGCTAAAACCTAGAAGAAGCTACTGAAAGCAAAAGCAATGGGTCCCGACAACAAGGCCAGATCAGGTACCCATGTACAAAATCAATGCAAACTAAATGAAATGGGGTAAAGGAGAAAACCCAGTGGGAACAAAACTCCTCCCCAAAATAGAATGCAAGGAAGAAATGCAATGCACTAATGAAAGAAGGATAGGAGGGGATAACATAATACCCCCCATAGACAGCTTCTATCATATAAGTACATGTGCAATGATCTCCATAGGAGATATAGAAAGAGAGAAGAAGGCCCCCCCACAATGAAGAAACTCCTGTCACAATGGTAGATGCCTGATGTAGAATCCAAAAGGAGATCTTGAAGCAACAAATGATATTCCTCCCCTTGGGAAGAAATAGATGCGACAAATGATATTCCTCCCCTTGGGAAGAAACGGATCCATGGACCTGTACCGAAGAAACCCTGTGAAGAAGGAAGAACCAATCTGTCTCAAGATGTGTGCCATGATAGGATGCTGAAGAGTCTCACTGTCTGAATGGAAACAAATAATGTCAAATCCAATCTGATGTGGAGAATACTGAAATGCAACCTCTGAATGCACAGATAATGGTGGGCGAACAGTGATAACCTGAATGTCAAGGTAGAGGAGATGAATGTCCTCAAAATAATCCTCCAAATCTGCAATATAGGACTCAACAAACAAGAAAGATATGTCTGCAACATAAGAGTCCAAAGTAGCTATGTCTGGAAGATGTATGATTCCCTGCTGCACTGAATCAAGAACAACAAGAGATGCTGATGAAGTCTCAGTCTGAAGAGTAGGAACTGTGAGACAAACCTCTGATCCATCGGAATATGTAAGGGTGTCTAAATACTCAAGCTCCTCTAAAGTATCATGATCAAATGGTGTATTCTCTCTCCAAGAAATGGGTATGAGACAATCTGAAGCAGGATCCTCTGGGAATGGAGATAGAATAGGGTCTCCATAGATCTCCCAAAGACGTGTCCAAAGTGGGTGAGGACAATCAATGTCCGATATAACCAACACAGTGTCATGATCAACACTAGACAATATAACTCCTGCAATGTGATTTCTAATAATATCCCATGCTAATCTTCCCTCTAAAGTTGCTGGTTCAGGTATGAGATCATACAAATAAGGCAAAATATTAAGCCACCTACAATGTGTAAGTATACCCTTTGCCCATGACTCATAATTACCCCGTTCCAGAAGAACAACTGAAGGGTGAGTAGAGAAACCCATGATAACTCTTCAAATGAAAAACAAACTGAGAAATCTGACCTTACAGCATTTAGATCAAATGAATATAACCCATCCCACGCAAACAAAACTCATGTAGGAGCCAGAAGGACCAAGTAATTGAGCAAAGTGTAAAAACACACAAAGCTGAATAAAAAATACCTGGTAAACGAACTGGTAAAATAGACTATAAATCTGGAAAGAGCACTATAACACCTTTCCAACGCCTATTCGTTTGCGCAAAACGGAGTTTGGACGCAAAAGATACGCCCCTTGGAGTGAAAAAACCAAGTTCTAACTTTGACTGGAAAAAAACATAGAAAAATTGCAAAATCAGGAAAAATTACCAATACCACTAGAACGGTGCCGGAACCAGCTTTTCGACAATATCTCATTTGCAGAAAACGAAGAAAAAATGCCCATTCTACGCCCGATTTAGCGCAAGTTGCTCCAATGTGCAAAAAAAATTATTTGGAGCCCTCAAGGGCTAAAGTCTTCGGCCCCTGGTCACATGGACGACCAGGGGGCTGGCGGCTGGGGGCTGGGCCGAAACCCTCGGTCACCCATAAGATCGGCAGGCTGGAGTTTAAACGCCGCAGGGGTTGTCACGGGTGTCGGCGAAGTCGGCATTCTCGGAGGAGTTGAGCTGGGAGCTCGGCCGGAGTTGGCTGGGCGAGTCGGGAACTCGGCGGTGTCGGCTGGGTTGGGCGCAGGGAGCCGGGGAGCTCGGCAGGGAACTCGGCGGCCGGAGGACTGAGGAGCCAGGCAGAGCGGCCAGTGGTGGAGGCTGAGTGGTGGCTGTCGGGCGGCGCACGGGCAGCGCCCGCAATTTACACCGGCCGCACAAAAAAACCGTTGAAAAATTGATTTTTTTGCGATTTTTTTGCGTTTTTTGTCCGATTTTTGCTCCGTACGGCCTTAGAGCAAAAAAATTTTGCCTTCCAAATTGACTGTAACCAAAATTGACGATTTGACAGTTGTTTTAGGGGTTTTTGGGCGCTACGAATCCAATGGAACAGTCCATTTGAGCCCAAAGTGAACCCAAAAAATGGAGAATGTTGAATCCACCCAAAAAACTTAAAACCCTAGATTTGCTTCCAATGCAAATTTCTCAAAACAAGAACAAGCAGCTGCAAATCTGAAGCTCTGATACCATGTTGGAGTTGAGAAGATACAACACCACAGAAGCCCAAAAGATCTTTGCAAGCAAATAACCTGTTACAAGGAGAAACAAAGAGAAGCAACAAAGGAAATGCTCAAGAATGTGGAGCCATGAATTCACACAAAATGTAAAATGAATTAATGATACAAAAGATAGTTTTCAACTACATATAGATGAAAACCCTAAAAAGGAAAACCCTAGGCTTGCACAATAATAATTAATAAAGTAATTAATTATTATGTACCTAATGTTAGCTTAAGTGAAAAAGAGTAAAAGGGAACTTTACGTAATTAAACAAATATTGTTTAATTAATAAAGTAAATGTCCAATTACTCTAACACCCCCCCTTAAGATAGACATAGGGAGAAGCTAAAACCTAGAAGAAGCTACTGAAAGCAAAAGCAATGGGTCCCGACAACAAGGCCAGATCAGGTACCCATGTACAAAATCAATGCAAACTAAATGAAATGGGGTAAAGGAGAAAACCCAGTGGGAACAAAACTCCTCCCCAAAATAGAATGCAAGGAAGAAATGCAATGCACTAATGAAAGAAGGATAGGAGGTGGATAACATAATACTTAACTCTAGTTGTTAGGCACTTTGAAAATGAAATTCTAATGACTAGCATACAACTTCATTTATTTATGTCTTGCACAAATAGTGTTGGAATTTTTTTCTTACCGGGTTCTTCTTTAACCATCCAAAAGAAATCCTAAATCACTATGACTTGTTTAAAAGAATTTAATTTTGACTTGCAGACACCAATTAACTAAATCACACATAGTGAAAGTGCACTGTGATAAATCAAACATATACTTGATACATTGATTTAAATGATTTAAAAACTTCAAGATGGAGACAACCCACATAAGAAATGAAAATTATTATATCACAACAACTAAACACAGTATGGGTTTTCACCAATTTAAATAATTCATCCATTGCTCTACTTCAAACAAAGGTTTATCATTGTTTTACATTCCCAGTTCCATTTTCTAGAAAATATAACTCCCACTCTAACTACCTATCCCCCCTCTAACAAATTTTCTGAAATATTTATACAACCCCAAGGGTCGTCACCCTTCAGTTTTTGTTACAACCATTTATATTTCTTTGGCAGAAAATTAAAATATTTAATTGAATTGCCTTATCGGAAAATTAAATATTTTATACTATAGTCATTCTTTGATATCACCTTTATATCTTTTCCCGCCTTCAGCTTTGCTTTAATACTTTAATCACTCTTAATATGTTATTTCCTGAAGCTTTCTTTATTTTACCGCTCCACCGCGGGCTTTAACTTTTCCTCCCATGGTGCAGCGATGTTTTAATTTGACTGCACTGTTCCTGTCAACCGCGCTACTGCACCTTTCATTTTGTTCACCTGCGGTATAGCACTGACTAGCATTTATTATTATCTTTGTCTTCACCACTTCCTTACCACTCAACTGTGGGCTCCCTTTTGACTACCTGCGGTATAGAGGTAACCGCCTTGCATGCCGCTAACTGCTCACCGCAGTCTCTAACTTGATCGTTAGTGGTAATGTGGTGACTGTCTTCTGTCAGTCGCTTCCTCTGTCATTGACCACTGACCTCTTTCCATCATGCCACCGCGGGTTGCTCGGTGACCATTTGTGGTTGTGTGGTGACAACTCTTAACCACTTCCTCCTATTCACTACGGCCACCACGGTCTGTGAGATGACCACCAATGGTGGTAAGATAAGTGTTGCCTCATTGCCTACTAACCCTTCTAACCGTTTACCATGCCATCGTGGTCATTGTGTTGACCACGCACGTTGTAGCGGTAATGGTTGTCATGACTATTCTTTACTGCCACTGCCATACCGTGAGCCCCTTAGTGGGAGGCTGCGGTAAAGACATAAAAAATAAATATTACGGCAGCGGTGTAAGGTATAAGGTGTATTAGCATTTTGGATGGGAAAAATGATTTTTTATGAAATAGGTAGGAAAATGATGGGTGTAATTGGAGAAAACCTTAAGGTTGTTTCATGGATTTTTATGGAAAATAATAGGAAAACCCTAGGAATTTTTATGGAAATTTTTGGTTTTAACAGTGTCAAACAGTCGTCATCATTTTGAACTACATTACCTTTGTGACTAGATGTAGGCAATTCCATCTATTGATGTGCCCCTAAGACATTAGGTCAGTCTTTTTAGGTTTGTCAATTATCACAATAAAATCATGACTCGTTCTTTGTCCACCAAACAGAGTCAATGGTCTTTCCAAACTATGAGGTCTCTACATGTATAACATAGGCAAGGCCATCAATCGATGAGCCCCCGAGGCCACACTAGGTTGGTCCTTTAGGGTTCATCTCATTCACTATCACACATGTTAAATATCTTCAAATAAAGAAAATTATTTTCAATCAGTTTTGTCAGTCAAAGTCTAGTCAAACTACGAGGTCTTTGTGTGTATAATGTATGAAAGGCTATCAATCGATCAGTCCTCGAGGCCACACTAGGTCAGTCCTTTAGGGTTCGTCATGTCAATCAAAATAAGTCAGACATTGTCATCACACACAAACAATGGTCAAAACATCAAGACAAGTCACGCATCAATAAGACAAATAAGTCAACAAGGTCATCAATCCAAACTAAAAAAATTATCGAAATGCTCAAGTAACCAAAACAATCAACCTATGTCTTATGCAAGATATGTCCTTCTTGAAAACAAAAATTATCATTTGGTAAAGCATTATCATTTCCTTATATAGGTGGTCAAATGATCAAAACAAGACTCAATTTCATACGATATGTGTCTTTCTAAAATCAAGCTTTATCATTGCCTTATATAGGTGGTCACATGATCAAAACCAGACTCAATGTCTTATACAATGTGTCATTCATGAAACCAGGCTTCATTGAACACTCAATCAAACAACAAAAAAATCAAATTTTGGAAAATATTTTTACTAGTTGTTGACTTTATGGCTTGTTTGTCTTATCTTTTCATTTGTCTTTGTATTTGAATCCCATTACTAGCTTTCTCGAGAATGTCCCATGAATGATTTAGAGAAGAAGGATGTCTCAAGACTCTTTTTCTTTGACTATTATATGTCTACTATCTATTGGCTTTGTCTTTGAGTCAAGTTACTAGCTTCCTCGAGGATGTTCCATGAAGGATTTAGAGGAGCAATGGTGTCTCATGACTCATCTTTTATTTGATTGTTGTTTGTGGTTTGTCTTGACAAAAATATTGGAGCAATTTTTCCCTTAGTATGAGTTAGGACACTCCTTGTCTACAACTATCTATTTTAAGCAGGTGGATAACCTTGCACACCTTGGTCTATCTCATATCATGGTTTTTTTTATCTGTTTGTATCATTTAATTCCAAATGATGATTAATGCAAGGCCTATTATGTATTTGGAAAAATATTGAAGATTTTGAGACTCTTTTAGCATCCATATCTTCTATATTAACATCCACATTTTTTGTGCTAACATTTTTTCTTTCCTGCATTATGAAGGAGTCTTGTGACACAAAAAAAAATAAAGTACCCTCCATATGCATTCATGTTACAACCATCATTCAGAAATTTCCATACATTTGTACATATTAAATCATAAATATATGTTGCATTTGAAAAAACCATAAAAATATACACATCTATCGCATATAGGAATCCATCGAATAACATACATTCACCATAATAAACTGTATAGCAACAAATGCATTCACATGGCATTATACATATTAAATCATATTGCAATAAAAAATGCATTCATACATGAAATATATACCACCATAAAATTAAATGCATACATCATCATATAGAATTAATACATCATCATAGGTTGCATACATATCATAAAGTAAATATAGGTATCCATGACACGTGCATAAATAGAAAACTACATATAAAGAATTGCATATCATATAAATCGCTGCCAAAAATGATATATATCTCAAAAAGTGTGTCATAGTACAATGTCATAATGTATCTACCATAAATAAGAGCTCGCAGGCTTGAAGGATAACAAATATACGTGTCAAAATACATAAGTCAAAAGTGGATCTATCCACTGCTACCATGCTACCCAGTTCTCTAACTGTTCCTCTCACCTTTGCTAGACCTACTATGTGATTGCATGTTGTGTGATTGACCACTGCTCAGTGCCCCTGATGCACTCAGTTCCCTACACTCAAGTGGGACTACTGACTCATATAGATCCTTGTAATACTTCTCTCTCCTTCCTACTCTAAGGAGTACCTATGTCATGTCAGCAGTTGTACCTATACATCCGACCACAAAATCAATAACCCTCTAATCCACTTGTTGAGCTCGAATCACTAAATTATCCCTCTCCATTTGTAAGGCATCCCTCTCCATTTGAATACAATCCCTCTCCACTTGTATATCACCCCTCTCTGCCCGTAGGTATTGTACCTTGATCTCCATTTCTTGCACTCTAGCCTATAATTTGGCCAACTCCTCATTCTTGTCCCCAGAATCACCCTTAATGGGCACATCCTCATTACCCTCCTCACCGACTATGATCCTCTCATAGAGGATACGCTCCTCCTCACCCATGTCATCATCCTCTAGTTGTTGCTCATGTACCCCTACATCTATCTCCATGGTATTTGCAGTAGCTAATACCTCCAACTCCTCTCTCTCACCCTCTTCCACCTCTACATCGGCCATATCCTCCTCATAATCCTCCTCATGTCACCCCTCCTCCTATCTCTCCTCCTCATGTATCCCATCCTCCTATCACTCCTCCTCATGTATCCCCTCCTCTTTTCACTCATCATGTCCCTCCTCTTGTCTCTCCTCCTCCTCTCCCTCCTCTCAGATGGGAGAAAGTGACCTCCTCCTCCTCCTTAGTCTCGATGAACTCTCTGCCCATCGCCTCCTCTCCCATCCCAGCCACCATCACCACCATCTTCATCATCCTTGCCATCATCACCTCGACCACCACCTCCTCTACCTCCATCCCCTCTACCTCTATCCCTACCTCTCCTACCTCAAGGACCCCATCCTCATCTCACTACTAGGTTAGGCTGGTCAGGATCTATCAACGAAGTAGGCCTGTGTATCCTCTACCAAGCATCATACTCGGGAGTGGTCTTGGCATCTACTACTCCTCCCCTCCAAACCCACTATTGTTCCTATAGTATGTCAATGGCCTGCTATGTTATAAGCACTACAATCATCGGCCTCAAGGGTGTAACCTCTCTCGATGATCGTGCAAATAATGCCAACCCACGAGGCTCTCACTACTGCTCTCTGAACTATCTGAGCACCTAATATGGTAGATACATCTCAATAATGTGAATAGACTACATAGTCCTCCCAATCAAGTACCTCTCCTACCTACACCATGCTAGATGCTCATGCTCATCTAGCCACTAATGACAATCCATGTATGGCCTCCAAATAAAACTGGCAAGTGTATCAAGACCATGTCTCCAATAGCCAATATCACCCACATGTTTTTGTGTCACTACCCCTATGTACATATGTACATATATGCATATGGTGTAGTGGCCTTCATATGCCAATCAACTAGTGGACATAACATTGCAATGTGCTCCCAAGCTCAAACCATCAATAGTGTGACCCCATAGCTCTTAGACTATCCTCGTCTATATATAATATCATGGAGCTGAAAATATACCATAGCCAATAAATAGGGACCCCATGCATATTCTATCTCCCTGGCCAACATACCCACAAGAATTTCCCCCCATCCTACTGGAAAACCGTGCCCACACTGATATGGGATCACTATCCTAGCTATCGCAATGAATACAATATCGTCAAATCTTTGATATCAAGTAGCTAGTGCTTTCCATATGATCTCATATCTATTAATACCAATTTGAGCTATATCATCATATACATAAAAGTATTTAAGTGCCTGATATCCTGCTCTAGGATCATATCTCACTCTCTCTCCCCAAATAGGTAGACACAAAATCCGATATACATCCTCTAAAGTAATGGTCGCCTCTCCTGTAGGTAGATGAAAAAATGTCTCTGAATGCCAACACTCGGCTAGTGCAATTAGCATACCCCTATTTTCCCTAATGACGGGCATGGAAACCACATGATACAAGCCAAGTCTCCAAAACCTATGTATCTCACTGCTAGTCATCTGATCCCTCAAACGATAGGTCTCAGGCGGCCTGGACTCTCTGGTATAAATCAAATCTAAATGAACCTTTCATCAACGTCATAACCACTATGTTAGTAACTTTTGCATATGTCATAAAAGTAGGTCAAATCAAAACTCAATCAAAAAAATTTGCTACTCAATTGTGTCACTTAAATTCAAATTTGTCACTTTTTCTACAATTGCAGTGCACATTAACATACGCATCACAATACATCAATTGCGTTGAACCCCAAATTTAATTGTGAATTACTATAACAATTGCATCACTCATGAGCAACTACGGGTCACAATTAGCGATTGCACACAATCACATTCAATTGTGTCACGCATACGTTGATGCGGTTAACCAACTTTTGGATGTGTCTCATCTTAACAATTGTGTCACAAAACTAGAAAAACCTAACTTATCCTAGACGAGTTGACGGAAAATGCGTCGTTTCACATGTAAATGCATACAACATGAATGTAATTGCATCTTATGTTGTGTGACACAAGTGACTACTAAAATTAAAACCTATCTAGAAATGTGTGAAAATAAAAATTAACCAAGCGAGTTCAAAGTAACCTACCAGATCTTATGTGCCCTCTAGCTGCCAGAGCAAACAAACTCTATAGGCCCTATTCTCATAGAAAGGAACTCGCTCCATCTTCAGTCAAAGCTCCAAATCTCCAAGGTTCAAAATGTAAAATGAACTCAAATTGTCAATTTCCTATTTATACCCCCATCAAA
Source organism: Sequoiadendron giganteum (assembly GCA_007115665.2). Taxonomy (NCBI): domain Eukaryota; kingdom Viridiplantae; phylum Streptophyta; class Pinopsida; order Cupressales; family Cupressaceae; genus Sequoiadendron; species Sequoiadendron giganteum. Next base: position 134,671,500 of record CM021110.1, on the reverse strand, counting down.
ATTAGGGTTTTTTCCCTAGGGTTATAACTGGAGGCAATCTTTGTCATGTTTGAAACACCATCAGATGCTCTAAACTTCACAAAATTTAAAACCGACTTCGCCATCGCTTTTCTAGCTATCAATTTGACTTTTCAGAACAATTATTTTTTAAAATGAAACTTTTTGAAATTTTTGTAAATTTCTTTTGAGGGGGCACACCTTATCCAACTACCACTGGGGCATATTTTGACTGATTTTCTTTGACACAACGTGATAAAAATCATCGTATCAAAGAGGGGCAAATTGTAGACACCAAATATTGTCCTAGGCCTACGACTCTTTAACTTCTACATAATTCTTACATCTCCCTTTCTCATAATTGCATAATGTTAATTATTTAATTATTTTCTAAAGTCATATGTTCTCTATTAATTAAATAACTTTAATTATTTAATTAATTCATTCTTACCTTTATTATTTCTTGATTAATTAAATAAATATTATTTATTTAATTACATCGCTAATTAAATCTATCTTCTATAAAATAATCATTTTAAATTATTTAATTAATTCTTATCACACTTTCAACTATAATTAAATAATCACTTTAATTATTTAATTATTCCTTAGCCTTTTCTCCATTTAATTAAATAAATCTTTATTTGTTTAATTTAATCCTAAAATCTCGAATGTTGAATTAAATTATTAGTCAATTTAATAAAAGGATCTATCTATGGAATATTCCTCTATAATTAGATAATCTCTTTGTTATCTAATTAGTCATTTATCACTTAAGTCTAGATCTAATTTGATCATTCAATTATCTGGTGATTTAATATCCGATTGTCTCTAATGAACATACTTTATATCTTAATTGGTCATTTATCTAGATTTATTCTTATCTTGTACGTGCAAACCTTTATTAATTAAATAACTTTAATTATTTAATTAATTTATTCTCATCTTCTATCTATTTCAATCTTTATCTTTACATGTGGTCTTTATTCAACTAGTTTCCACTAGAGATTGAATTATTATTTAATTTAATTGCCACCATTTATGCTTTGTCACTCACACTAATTTAACCCTAATCCTAATGCATGTCACATCTTTTAATCTCAATCATCGAATTATCTTGTAATCTGAACTTGTCATTCAAAAATCAATTTTCAATAAATTGGCTTTACCTCTTTCATTATTACTCCTCCTGAAATCTTATGAGTTTTTGGAAGCAACTTTAGAATCTTCGGTGTTTTGCTAATATCATTTGTCATAAGGCCACACTTGCATACTTAATTAAAATCTAAGGGCAAGTATCATACTACAGCCAAATGTAGAAGGATAATGGAGGTTAATCATGGAATCACATATATGTTTGGTAAAATAATTCCATTTATGCATTGTTGATATCAGTTTTCCATTGTTCTCTATTATTAGCTTAGGATCAGTTTAAGTTTACGCTTGTTTTGCTAACCCGTGAATTTTCCCTGTGCTACATACACAAGTATATCCTATTCATCAATTAGGTCGGCCTAATTCGATGAAAATAAAATAATCAAAGCACTCTTATCAGCATTAATTAATTAGAAAATGGATGCTTTATGGTTTAGGCAATAGAACACTACTTTTCTCCAACATTCAAGGATGCCCTAGGATCCAAAATTGGATTGAATATCAACAAAAAGGTGATTCAATTCTCAACAAGGGAGACCTAGGAAGATTCCTTAGGCTTCAAAGGGTTCACCACCAACCGAAAGCTTGGAAAAGACAACTTTATATTCAACTCACAAAACTTAGTAATGCAATCCAAACAATGAGTGTAAATGACAAAATTAAGTAACAGCAAGTTAGGATGTATGTACCTGGGAAGTTTGGAAATGTGATGAGGATTCTGGAAATGCAAAAATGTTGTCAAAATATGCTAGGGAGGACTAAGACTCCTTTACTATCTTCTTAGTCCCACCACTATTTTTCAGAGCAAACACAGAATCTTCAAATGTCGGAACAAAATCTGAAAAAATCTTTGCAAAATACCTCCAGGAGGACTAAGACGCCCTTATTTTATTCTTAGTCTTGATATGAATTTCTGCAATTTCCAAATGTGATCTTGAGGTTCAAGGTCTTCACTTCCTTCTTCTTAGATCTTGGGTCTTGAAACTCCTATATCTGGCTTATAGGTGACTTTCCATGAAGATGAAAACTTTACAATGTAACTTTGCAACTTTGCAACTTTTCACTTTAAATGATCTTCAAGTTTTCAACCTAAATTTGCAAACACAAACATACAAAAGAAGGAAAACTTGTTGATTTTTTAGTAAATGGTGTTGGTAATTAAACCTTGGAATGAAATGAAATAATGGAGGGAAATGATGAATGAAAAAAATGTTATGTTGCAACTCACCAAACCCTTGTTATGAAATTTGCAAGCTTGTGTGAAGTGGCTAGCTTGAATATGGATCTTGAATTGAATGAATTCTTGATATATATTGACTTGAATTGCTTACTTAAATCAAAACCCTACATCACAAATGTTAGCTCAAAAACACACATTATGCAAGAATATATTTGGCATGATGCTTGAATCTTGATGATGGCTCCAAATGCTTGATGAATTGCTCTTGAATGCTCTCTTGATCACAAATTTCTATAATGCATGAATTCTTAGGATCACTTGATTGCTTGTTAGGAGAAAAATGAGTGGAAGAACCTTGTATTTATACTTATCCATGCTTAATATCCCAAAATTACACCACAAAAAGCTAACATATGAAATCATTAATTAAAGGAGGCTAAATCCTTCCAAGATTTGAAATTAAATCTCAAAAATAACTTAAGGAGGATTAAGATGCCCTAGTGGCATCTTAGTCCCGAGGCTTGAAACTCGAGGCACAGACTCCGAAAAGGGTGCCTTTTAAGATGATTTTTAAATCAAGGTCCCAATATTTAAAGACATCCTAGGTGGAATTTTAGTCCCAATCCAAAAATCAAGGACACACAGCTAGAATCATTAAATTATTATTTTCCCTTTGATGTTTGTCGAGATTAGCCATTAAAAGATATAATTTATTAGGCTTGTGGATGCAAAATAGGACCAATTAAGACATAAATAAGGATGAACAAAGAAAGGTGAACCCAAAAAAGTGTGAAAATTCAAGCGTATTCATTTTCCTACACTACATTTAGCCCCTACTTTAGTGAGAGGATGGCATTGCTTCAAAATCACACTAAATTAGCCAACCACACAATCAATAGGGGTTCAAATGTATGAATGTTAGTAAGATAGGATGAAAATAACCAAGAGAGTGGCCAAGCCCTTAGGATCAAGATCCTATTACAGACCAATATAGGCACAAAGTAACACACTTATGGATGATATATGAATCCATGACTAGGTTGCTAGCATTTACCATCAAAGATAGAAAAAGGAAAAAAATGAAAAAGAAAATGCTACGGATCAAGCTTCGACTAGCTTTCCAATGCATTGTGGACCGAGTCTAGGCTTTTTGTCCAAAAGGGTTTACAAGTGGAACATGTTGTCCACTATGCAAACAAAATGCATGCACACAAGGGCTAGTGAAGCTAGTTATCCACTAGGTGAGCCCCAAGAGATCCATATCAAAGTCATACCCCCATGAATATGATAAGGACAAAGAAATTGCACACTCATAAAGGCTAGTGAAGCTAGTTTTTCACTAGGTGAGTGCCAAGGAACCATATCAAATCCATACCTTCATGAATTTAATAAGGTACAAAGATGCACACTCACAAGAACTAGTGAAGCTAGTTGCCACTAGGTGAGCCCCAAGGAGTCATATCAAAGCCATACCTCCATGACCCTAATAAGGTACAAAAATTCAATGCAACAAGAAAGAGGGATGTTCGAAGGATTTTTTCTTAGTTTGTATGCAATATTAATCTTAGGGGATATTGTTCCTAATGTCTCCAAGAGAGGACCAATCAAAGGATAAAAGATTCACAACTTAGGGAATGCAGTGTGTCACATCACCACTAAGAGGAATGTAATATGCTAAGATATATCAAGATCTTGAAGTATTAATCCCAATGTAACCACAAAGAGAAAAACACATCACATGAAGTAAGAAAACCACATCAAGGAACATGCAAAAAAAATGCAAATGAAATCATGCCAAAATAATGCCAATGTATGCCCCCACTTTACATAAATTATTAAACACCATGTTGTGACCAATTACTTTAAAGTAGACAAACATGAAAAAAAAGAGGGAAAAGAGGGTTGCCCCCTAGAAACACATAAGGGATCTATGGATTCAAGATCAGTATTTGTCTTTGTTGCAATGATATTAGAGAGCTAGGAACTGTCATCATTCCCTAAATACACATAGAACTAGAAGAATAACACAAAGAGATTCAACACAAATGAAAAAAAAAATTGATTCAACATGGAAGAGACATAGGGTGTCTCGATGCTTTGCATCATCCCCAAAATGAAAACACAAGACAAACATGAAAGGAAAAGAAAAGATAATGAAAAATATTTTGGGTCAACATGGAAGAGACTTGGGTGTCTTGACGCCTTCCATCATCCCCAAAAGGAAAACACAAGACAAAAATGAAAGGATAAATGAAAGCTAAAGAGCAATGGAAAGGTAAAATATTACCAACATATAGAAGAATGAAGGTACAAATATAGGAATGCACATAGAGAGGAAACATTAAATAATATGAGGGATCACATTACACCCATGCAATCAACCAAAAAGAAAGAAAGAAAAAGAGACTAGAATATTACATGTGATTCAACCATCCAGTAGTTCATCTGCATCCTAGTCTTGTTCAGTATATGTGGAATGCATATCATTAGTGAGATGGATCATGTCAAGTGTTGTACTAGGAGAATCACTAGGTTCAACACATGGTGAATCACTCAGTTTAGGAGGATCATCACAGTTGTTATTGTCTAAGCTCATAGAAGATGAAAATAACAAATTCAACTCATTATGCACTTCCTTGTCAATTTTATTAGTTTCTTCATCACCATCCAAGTTAATCATAGCAGAAGGATGAATGAAAATATCCATAGAATATTTTGGTCCTTGTTGTGTTGTAGATATAGGGTCTATTGGTTCTCATAATGGAGGAGATTCATCATTTATTTCTTTTGCCGAGTTCAAATTTTGATTTTTATGTTTTTTTCTTCCTTCATCTTTTGAGCAATAGCATGATGTTTATGCCTATGCTCTCTAGCATTTGGATTGCTTTTATTATAGTTTTCAAGTTGTAGTTGTGTAGGAGCAGGTTTTTCCACCATAGGTTCATTTTCTTCTTGTGAGGGAAGAACAAAGAAACCATGGAAGGTTGTTCAACCACTTTCTCTTTGGCTTTATAAATTTTCTTATGAGGCAGATTAGGACTTGTTTGGTTTTCTCTTGGCCTTTTGTAGGAAATAGGAAAGGAATTTTTTATGGATGGATCTTTGTTAGTCGGAAGGGATTTGAGCTCAATATTGTTTTCTTCAAGGAGCGGAGGAGGAAAAATTTTAAGGGATAATTTGGCTATGTGTTTTTCTTTAAACTCTTGGTAAGATAAGAAAAGGAAGTCCTCACGGGATCTTATAGGTTCCATGGGCTTAGGCCAAAAATAATCTAAGGAAAAATTTCCATGAGAAGACAGAGGTCTAAAGCCCCTATGGTTCACTGTGAATATTTCATTGTTGACTGGAAACTTTAAGCACTTATGGACAATATATGGGACCGCATTCATGGAGTGAAGCCATTTGTAGCCTAACTTCACGTGAAATTGATCCAAATTAGAGATTATAGAGAATGATACATTTAATTTCTTCGATCCTACTTGTAAAGGGAGTGTGATTGAGCCCATCATAGCATAAGCAAAACCATCATGCATTTTAATCCATGTTGTTATTTTATCATATCTATCTTGAGTAAGTTCATTGACATATAAGAGTTCCTCTATGATCACATTCTCTCCATAGACAGGATCAATTAAAATCCTAGGAGTGGGCTTGTCATTGATTTTATTGGCTATGTAAAGAGGACCATCAGGTGCATGTTTGATTGTCTCTTTTGAAGAGAAATTAATGTCAATGGGTATTATGGTTTGTTGTTTACGAGGATTGATTTCAATCACTCCTATAATTGTACTAATAGTACTTTGGTCATTAGTATCCATAGGATTTTTTTCATCATCATCCATAGGATTGTGTTCATTAATTTTCATGCTATCATCATCCATGTCAATACTCATCACATTAGGCTTAGTTTCACTAGCCTTAACAAATGAAATATTGTTGTTAGGCATGGGATTGGTAAAGACTTGCAAGTTTTTGTTAGGAGGAGCTACAGATTTATTACCTTTGTCATTCACACCTCCAATTTGAATATGATTAGAATCAATGAGCTCTTGCACAATATATTTAAGATGCTTGCAATGTTTTGTATCATGTCCTTTTTGTTGGTGATAAGAACAATAGGCATTGTGTCTAAATTTTGAAGGTAACATCTTGCTAGGGTCAAGAGGTCGAATAGGAGATAAGGTAAGCATTTTTTTTTTATTAGTTGAGCCATGATATTTTGAAGTGAGTCGGGTAAGGGAGTAAATTATCTTTGTGGATCCTGAAAGATAAAAGGATCGCTCTTATTTAAAGCAACTACTTGAGTATCAACCTGTTGGATAGGTTGGGAGGTAGAATTTAGTTGAAGGAAACTTTTATTTTATCTTTTGAAAGGTTAGTAGGTGTTTTGGTTTGAATATTCAAACTTTTCAAGATAGGTATAGGTGGTTTTTGCTTCACAACTTTCTACAAAATTTTGATAATCTCGAAGAGTAGTGCATGAAGGAAAGGAATTTCATCATGGTAAGCTTGTCTTGTATCTTACTTTGTAAAAAAATTATGAACATCTTTTGAAGGTGAGGATCGAGAATCTTCACACTAATTTGGAATAAAGAAATTGGTAATGTGAAATAAAGTTAGTGACTTTTTCACCCTCATTTTGTTTACATCTTATCAAATCAGCTAATGTCATTTTAGGAACAATATGCACTTGGAAATGGTTAATAAAGGCTTCAACAAGTTCATTAAATGAACGAATTGAATTATTCAGTAATGTAGAAAACTACTCCAAGGCAACGTATTTCAAGGATCGGGGAAAAATCTTAGACAAAAGTTTGTCCTCAAGGATAAAGTCACTACATAAAGCAGTAAAGGTATTAACATGATTAGTAGGATCTCCATTTCCTCTGTATTTCTCAAATCTAGGGATCTCTATACCTTGTGGCACTGGAGTTCTTAATATCTCCAAAGATAGTGGGTTGCTTCTGACATAGTGTTGATGGTGTTTTATGCACTTCACAACATAGGCAATACGTAGGTGTATTACCTCTCTTGAAAGAAAATCTTCCACAATCAAATTGCAGAACACTATCCCAAGGTCTCTTGGATGTCAGGTCTTGACAGTGCTTGGAATATCTCAGTTGATTTATGTGATTTGTTGGAATCACAAGGTGGATTTATGGATAAGTTACAAAGTGGGAAAGTTGGATTAGCAAATGGAGTTTTTAAGATGAGAGAGTTGTTGTGCATTTGCTACAAGTTTAAACAACATTATTGAACTCCATTTCAACATCAGATTTAGCTTTACAATGTGCAATGAACCTTGCCTAAGGTTACTTATTAAAAAAAAGGAAAATAAGGGTAGGGAAGAGAGAAGGTTCCTGGATCTAAAACTACGAATGAACAGTGATCATGGAGGCTGCTACAGTAGAATAACTCCCTAAACTAGGTTTTGCTTGGCCAAGAGGATCCTACAGTTACAGAAAACCAGTGTAATCTTCTAAGGACTGCAGATTTTCAGTTTGCATACACACATCATGAACATGCAAGTGAACTAGGTTGCAACAATCAAATAAAGAATCCCAGGCTAACTTTGCACAACAACTTGTCATCAACAAGTGCCAAAAGTATGGGCTGGAAATTCATCAAATACTGAAACAACAATCACCATTACCACTTCCATTTAAGAAACTACAACTAAAACTAACTTGGAAGGTAGAACCATGCACACATAATGAGCAAACTCAAAAGTAACACCCATAGATCATGCAATGTTGCTTTCTATTGTTGCAGAATGTTTTTACAATAGCTCTCCAACCACTACAAATCAGGGGAAGACCCTTATTTATAGTTTACCAAAACCCAAATGAATGGATATGATTGAGTTACATTGTGTGGCTCAGATTCAATTACATTAGGGCTTCACCTACCCCACAATATTAAGTAATTTAAAATACATCTTTGTCTTTTCCCTATTTTGTCTTGTAGTGGCCAATCATTGTAGCAGTTTTGTCTCCTAGCTAATTTCCCTTTTACTATAGCTGAAAGCTGCCTTCTTCCCAATTTAATTTCATCATTCCTCATTGGATCAAATGGTTCTGTTGATGGACCCATGATATGCTTCTTGAAATCGGAAATGAGAGGCCGAAATGTTGTTTTGAAAACGGCGAACAGGGCAGGGTGACCCGGATGGTACCACCCAGCTACAAATTTGGAATTTGAAAGTTCTAAGGAGAATAGGACCCCATTTTAGCATTTAGGTCAAAGTCCATTTTTTATTTGGAGGTGCGCTTGTACGTTCCCGAAACATAAGCCCGGAATGCTGTTTAAAACGGTCGACGGAGCACGGAACTCTGGATAGTATTTCCTGGCTACAATTTTGGAATTTGAAAGTTCCAGGGAGGATAAGACCCCATTTTAGCATCTGGGTTGAATTCTATTTTTGATTTGGAGTTGCGCTTGTATGTTCCAGAGAGATGAGCCCGGAACGCTGTTCTGGAAATGCTGTTTGAAACAACCGACGGAGCACGGAACTCCAGATGGTATTTCCCAACTGAAATATTGGAATTTAAAAGTTCTAAGGAGGATAAGACCCCATTTTAGCATCTGGGTCGAAGTCCATTTTTTATTTGGAGGTGCGCTTGTACGTTCCAGAAATATGAGCCTGGAATGTTGTTCTAGATATGCTGTTTGAAATGGCCGACGAAGCACGGAACTTTGGATGGTATTTCTCGACTGCAATTTTGGAATTTAAAAGTTCCAAGGAGAATAAGACCCCATTTTAGCATCTGGGTCAAAGTCCGTTTTTGATTTGGAGGTGGACTTGTACGTTCCGAAGACATGAGGTCGAAATGTTGCTGTAGGAATGTTGTTTTGAAACGGCCGACGGAGCACGGAACTCCGGATGGTATTTCCCAGCTGCATTTTGGAATTTGAAAGTTCTAGGGAGGATAAGACCCCATTTTAGCATCTGGTTCAAAGTCTATTTTTTATTTGGAGTCCATTTCAACCACCATTTAGGCGTTCGGGCTTCAGCTGCAGGAAGGTCGTTTGGAACGGTGCAGGGAGGACAGCACTTCGAGAGTCGGGTTCTGAAGTCTGGGAAGATGGTCAAGCTTGGCCATTTGAAATAGAAAAACTAGAATGGAAACCCAAGAGGGGAATTCTGGAGGGTCGGGCCCGAAAGGCGCCACAGACATCAGAAAGGCTAACAGACAAGGGGAACCCGAAATGGCTAAGATTTAGCATTTTTCCAAGGGGCAAAATTCAGTGAACCTAAAATGTGACTTTTGAGAATGTGTTGACCAATTAGGACACCAAAATGAGGGATGCAAAACAAGATGAGAGCAAAGAAGTCCGCTACGAGCGAAAAAAGAGGGTCCCTGCCTACAACAGGGCGTGTGTGCAAAATATGCACAACAAATGGCAACTCACAGGGGGAAATGCTCTAGAGAATTTTGATGAAAAACTGGAATCACGAACCCAGAATCTCTAGTTCTGACCTTCATGCTAGGGAAAACAAGCTAGACACTCAACCAAAGGATCAAAACCACTAGTTAACCCAACCTTTAGTATGCTGAAAATCCAAGTGTGTGCAGTTGCATTAATTCTCATCCTTCAGTTGTTGCACGAACCCAAACTCCATCAAGTTAAGCTACATATTTTATTCTACTCCAAAAGCATTTGGGACATTGCCTCACTGCCAGTCAGGCATCCATAGCCCCGATGAGGTTGTCGTTGTGATTCTCCTGAACATTGCTCTACTATCGGTCGGGCATCCATAGCCCCGGTAGAGTTGCTTGTATACCCCTGAAAAGCTAAATTTCTCTTCTTTTGATTTTCAATATTTTTCTTTCTTTTTTTGTTTCTTTTCTCTTTTTAGTTCTTTTATTTCAACCTACAAGCAATGAAGCTCGCACTCAAGGCTAAGAATCATAGTGGCGCTGGAGAAGAATTTTAGATTTTTCACTTAACTAGACTTCACAAAGGACCTACAGTGACCGTCAGATCCTTAAAATTTGTGAGAGATATAAGATTCTAGAATACTTTAGAATCATACTGACCAATGACTTATCCACTTTGAATCAAACATCTAGATCACTTGATACTAACAGAAGATCCACACCATCCACTCTAAAAAGCTCAAAAGCTTGAGATTGTATTGTTGTACTCCTTCTACTGTTGTCCCAACATCCTCTTGAGGACTGCCTTCAGCTGAGTTGTCACTTGGCTTGGGATCTTGGTCCTCATGTTCCATCCTTGAAGCCACTACAGGGAGTGGTGTGCTCAGCTGCCTTGCTTGTCCTCTGACTTGCTTCATGGATTCTTGGCACAGTCAGCATGTGAACTTAGAGTGGGATGAATCATGGAGCCTGCACCAATTTGGTATTAGCAATACCTCCAAATCCACCTGACATTTCAGCTCTGACCAATCCTTTGCTAATCTGGAGATGAGCTGGTCATATCTTTCTGCTACTAAGTCCTCATCATCACTTTCTATTGTCCCAAGGCTGTCAACCTCTTCCTCTTGCTGATTTTTAGCATCTTCATTGGTTGCCCCAGCATACACTATTGCAAAATTGATTGACTCATCCTCAACTACCAATGGCTCCTCTTCCTGAGTGGAGGATTGCCCCTTACTGGCAAAGGAGAGGCTTTCCAACTCCATTCTTAGTGAACCTTCACCAAAGCTTTTTGTTGTCCCCAAAAAATCAGCTTCTTCCTTTTCATTTTTAGCTTCAACGTTTGTTGTCCTAGCATCTATTTCTATGGAGCTTCTTGGTCTATCTATAATGTGTTGTCCTTCAGATGCTAATAGCTTTTCTACCTCATGGGATGACTCATTCTCTTTGATAGTTGGCTGCTCCAACTTGTTCAAATTCCCTTTGACTTGGGTGATGATGCTTGCACACGACGAACAAGTAAATTCAGAATGTGGTGCATTATGAAATATGCACCAACATGACATTAGTACTTTCTCCAATCTTGGTTCGTGTTTGCTGCCTAAACATTCTTGGATCAGCTCTTCAAATGCCTTAGCTACCATGGTTGTCAATTCCTCCTCCGGATGTGCAAGGGCCAAAGGCTGATATATTTCCCAAAAGGGAATCTCTCCTTGCAAGACTCTTTCAATTCTGATCAAGAAGGTTAGACACTCCAATTCATTATGTCTGCAAGTGCAATAGATCCTACACCTATCTACCAATGCAAATTGCTGCAATGGTCTCTTCAATATCCTATTTAAATCTGCATGTTGCCGACTGATGTTGATTTGCACGTGCTGCTCCCTTTCAACTCAGCTTCCTTTTGCCTTCAAAATTTTCTAATTTTATACTTCAACATTAAAAGAGATCTCCTTATCTCAAATTTATTCTTGAAAGTGCTCTTTTCAACATCCAACATTTAGCTTTGTAGCCTCAACATGTCAGCCCTCCTTCTAGTGCCAGTTTTGTTGATGGTGTTTTTGTGCACTTCACAACACAGGCAATACGTAGGTGTATTACCTCTCTTAAAAGACAATCTTCCACAATCAAATTGCAGAACACTATCCCAAGGTCTCTCGGATGTCAGGTCTTGACAGTGCTTGGAATATCTCAGTTGATTTAAGTGATTTGTTGGAATCACAAGGTGGACTTACGGATGAGTTACAAAGTGGGAAAGTTGGATTAGCAATGGAGTTTTTAAGATGAGAGAGTTGTTGTGCATTTGCTGCAAGTTCAAACAACATTCTTGAACTCCATTTCAACATCAGATTTAGCTTTACAATGTGCAATGAACCTTGCCTAAGGTTACTTATTAAAAAAAAGGAAAAAAAAGGTAGGGAAGAGATAAGGTTCCTGGATCTAAAACTACGAATGAATAGTGATCATGGAGGCTGCTACAGTAGACAAACTCCCTAAACTGGGTTTTGCTTGGCCAAAAGGATTCTACAGTTACACAAAACTAGTGCAATCTTCTAAGGACTGCAAATTTTCAGTTTGCATACACACATCATGAACATGCAAGTGAACTAAGTTGCAACAATCAAATAAAGAAGCCCAGGCTAACTTTGCATAGCAGCTTGTCATCAACAAGTGCCAAAAGTATGGGCTGGAAATTCATCAAATACTAGTCCAAGGCAACGTATTTCAAGGATCGGGGAAAAATCTTAGACAAAAGTTTGTCCTCAAGGATAAATTCACTACATAAAACAATAAAGGTATTGACATGATTAGTAGGATCTCCCTTTCCTCTATATTTCTCAAATCTAGGGATCTCTATACCTTGTGGCACTGGAGTTCTTAATATCTCCAAAGATAGTGGGTTGCTTCTGACATAGTGTTCATGGTGTTTTATGCACTTCACAACACAGGCAATACGTAGGTGTATTACCTCTCTTGAAAGACAATCTTCCACAATCAAATTGCAGAACACTATCCCAAGGTCTCTCAGATGTTAGGTCTTGACAGTGCTTGGAATATCTCAGTTGATTTATGTGATTTGCTAGAATCACAAGGTGGACTTATGGATGAGTTACAAAGTGGGAAAGTTGGATCAGCAAATGGAGTTTTTAAGATGCAAGAGTTGATGTGCATTTGTTGCGGGTTTAAACAACAGTCTTGAACTCCATTTCAACATCATATTTAGCTTTACAATGTGCAATGAACCTTGCCTAAGGTTACTTATTAAAAAAAAGGAAAAAAAGGGCAAGGAAGAGAGAAGGTTCCTGGATCTGAAACTATGAATGAACAATGATCATGGAGGCTGCTAGAGTAGACAAACTCCCTAAATTGGGTTTTGTTTGGCGAAGAGGATCCTATAGTTACACAAAACTAGTGCAATCTTCTAAGGACTGTAGATTTTCAGTTTGCATACACACATCATGAATATGCAAGTGAACTAAGTTGCAACAATCAAATAAAGAAGCCCAGGCTAACTTTGCACAGCAGCTTGTCATCAACAAGTGCCAAAAGTATGGGCTGGAAATTCATCAAATACTGAAACAACAATCATCAGTACCACTTCCATTCAAGAAACTACAAATAAAACTAACTTGGAAGGTAGAACCATGCACACATTATCAGAAAACTCAAAAGTAACACCCATAGATCATGCAATGTTGCTTTCTATTGCTGCAGAATATTTTTACAGCAGCTCTCCAACCACTACAAATGATGGGAAGAGCCCTATTTATAGTTTACCAAAGCCCAAATGAATGGCTATGATTGAATTACATTGTGTGGCTCATATTCAATTACATTAGGACTTCACCTACCCCACAATATTCAGTAATTTAAAATACATCTTTGTCTTTTCCTTATTCTGTCTTGTAGTGGCCAGTCACTGTAGCAGTTTTGTCTCCTAGCTAATTTCCCTTTTACTGTAGTTGAAAGTTGTCTTCTTCCCAATGGAATTTCAGCATTCCTCATTGAATCAAATGGTTATGTCAATGGACCCATGGTAGGCTTCTTAAAATCAGAAATAAGAGGCCGAAATGTTGTTTTAGGAATGTTGTTTTGAAAACGGCGAATAGGGCAGGGCGACCCGGATGGTACCACCCAGTTGCAAATTTGGAATTTGAAAGTTCCAAGAAGAATAAGACCCCATTTTATCATCTAGTTCAAAGCTCATTTTTTATTTGGAGGTGTGCTTGTACGTTCCCAAAACATGAGCCCGGAATGCTATTTGAAACAGTCGACAGAGCACGAAACTCCGGATGGTATTTCCTAGCTGCAATTTTGGAATTTGAAAGTTTCAGGGAGGATAAGACCCCATTTTAGCACCTAGGTCAAAGTTTTTTTTTGATTTGGAGTTGCGCTTGTACGTTTCGGAGACATGAGCTAGGAATGTTGTTCTGGAAATGTTGTTTGAAACGACTGACGGAGCATGGAACTCCGAGTGGTATTTTCTGGCTGAAATTTGGAATTTGAAAGTTCTAGGGAGGATAAGACCCCATTTTAGCATCTGGGTCGAAGTCCATTTTTTATTTGGAGGTGCGCTTGTACGTTCCGGAAACATGAGCCCGGAATGCTATTCTGGAAATGTTGTTTGAAACGATCGACGGAGCACGAAACTCTGGATGGTATTTCCCAGTTGCAATTTTGGAATTTGAAAGTTCCAAGGAGGATAAGACCCCATTTTAGCATCTGGGTCGAAGTCCGTTTTTGATTTGGAGGTGAGTCTGTATGTTTCGTAGACATGAGGCCAGAATGTCGTTGTAGGAATGTTGTTTTGAAACGGTCGACGGAGCACAAAACTCTGGATGCTATTTCCCAGCTGCATTTTGGAATTTGGAAGTTCCAAGGAGGATAAGACCCCATTTTAGCATCTAGGTCAAAGTCCATTTTTGATTTGGAGTCCATTTCAACCACCATTTAGGCATTCGGGCTTTAGCTGCAGGAAGGTCATTTGGAATGGCACAGGGAGGACAGCACTTCGGGAGTCGGGTTCCAGAGTCTGGGAAGATGGTCAGGCTTGGCCATTCGAAACAGCGAAACTGGAATGGAAACCTGAGAGGGGAATTCTGGAGGGTCGGGCCTGAAAGGCGCCACAGACATCAAAAAGGCTGACAGACAAGGGGAACCCGAAATGGCTAAGATTTAGCATTTTTCCAAGGGGCAAAATTTGGTCAACCTAAAATGTGACTTTTGAGAATGTGTTGACCAATTAGGACACCAAAATGAGTGGCATGCAAAATGAGATGGGAGCAAAGAAGCCCGTCGGAAGCAAAAAAAGAGGGTCCCTACCTACGACGGGGCGTGTGTGCAAGATATGCATAACACATAGTGTTAAGGTGGACTAGTTTGATTTTGATTTATGGTGGAAACTTGATGTTGAAGGGATGAAAGGTTTTGTAAAAGGTGGTTGATGATAGGGTCATTATTTGTGGTTTGGGATGGATTTGAATATAGTGGTGGTGTGTATGTGTTGGAAGGACAAGTGAATGGGTACTTTATGGGAGGAGATAAAAGGTTAGATGCCACATAGGTATAAGGAGCACTAGTGGTAATGTTTGAGGTCAAAAGGACATTACTAGTTGGTTGCATCATTGTTGTCACTTGAGGATTTGTATAGGTGAGAATGGAGGTTATGGTTGAAGGGGAAGGAATTTGAATTCCTCCTTGGTTTTGCACATTTTTTGAAGTTTGAGCACCATTGGTGGTGGAAGAAAGGTTTTTTCCAAATATTTGAGCTATATTATATATAAATTATAGTCCTTCATCACCTTCCATGATGTGGTGAATAATATCTATGGCAGGTATAACAATGTTGGAAATGTTTTCATCACTCACACTATCTTGTAAATGGGCTAGGTCTTCATACATTTTCATTATATTTTCTTGAGGGATATGATCAACCATTATTTAAACACTTGGTATAGCACTTGTAGGTAAGGTAGGAATAGAAAAAGAGCTATCAATGGTATGGTCCATACCTATTGAACTACTACCAACACTAGAAGTAAGAGAGCTAGATAACCCAAGATCCACAGCGAGTGTTTCATCATAGGATGCCACGAGTCTCACACTTTGTCTCTCCATAGTATTAGTAGTAAGACACCAAGTGGTATAGCTCATGCAAGGGATAAACCAAAGAAAGTTCAATGAACACAATATCCTATGCTTACAATTACACTTGAAATGAAAGAAATTGAAATAACAATAATTCTGCAAACTATAACAGAAAACTAAAAGCAGCAAATAGAAGCACAAAAAAGCAATTTTAAACCCTGAAAACTGCAAGGTCAAAGTCAAAAAGTACTAAGATTCCAACAAAGGTGTCTAGGTCCTGCTAAAGGAATTTTGAGGTTCCAAAATTTGAAATGGACAACAAACAACTCAGATATGGTTCTAAGCCAAAAACCCATAGAGGGGCTAAGATGCCAGTAAGGGAATTTTATTCTGAGTAAAGGTTTCTTCATAAAAATAGAAAAATCTAGATTGGTGACAGTGTTTCCAAGTTTCCCACTCAAGGACCTAATGTTTAGAAACAAAAAAGTGTACAAATGAATGCAAGAAAAAGTGACTAATGACAAGCAATTGAATGCAAGGTTGGATGCAATTTTTTTCAATTTTTAAACGTAATAACAATGTTCCTAAATGCAATTAGGATAATTTACAATTCATTTTTTAGTTTTTCAATGAGATAAGATGATGCAAGAAAGAAATAAAAAAATGCAACCTATATGCAGTTTCACTAATGTAAATGTGAGAAACCCTAGATGCACTTTCACTAATGCAAGATGTAATGCAAGAGTGAATACAACCTAGATCTAGGACCTTACTAAACTCCAAGTCAAAAAATGAATGTTCAAAAATGTCAGGTTCAACAAAATGATTAATTGGAAAATGGATGCTTTATGGTTTAGGTCATAAAACACCACTTTTCTCCAACTAACATTCAAGGATGCCCTAGGATCCCAAATTGGATTGACTATCAACACAAAGGTTAGTCAATTCTCAACAAGGGAGACCTAGGAATATTCCTTAGGCTTTGAAGGGTTCACCACCAACCAAAAGCTTGAAAATTACAACTTGATATTCAACTCACAAAACCTAGTAATGCAAGCCAAACAATGAGTGCAAATGAAAAAATTAAGTAACATAAAGTTAGGATGTATTTACTTGGGAAGTCTGGAAATGTGATGAGGATTCGGGAAATGCAAAAATGTTGTCAAAATATGTTAGGGAGGACTAAGATGCCCTTACTATCTTCTTAGTCTCATTGTTATTTTTCAAGGCAAACATTGAATCTTTTAATGCCGGAACAAAATCTTAAAGAATCTCTATAAAATACCTCTAGGAGGACTAAGATACCCTTACTGTCTTCTTAGTCCAAATCTGATTTTTTATAATTTTGGAATGTGATCCTGAGGTCCAAGGTCTACACTTCCTTCTTCTCAGATCTCAAGTCCTGAAACTCCTAGATTTGGCCTATAGGTGACTTTTTCATGAAGATGGCAACTTTACAATGCAAATTTTCAACTTTTCACTTCAAATGATCTTCAAGTCTTCAACCTAAATCTGCAAACACAAACATACAAGAGAAGGAAAACTTGTTGATTTGTTAGAAAATGGGGGTTTTCCTTGGTCAAACCCCTTGTTGGTAATTAAAACTTGGAATGAAATGAAATAATGGAGGGAAATGATGAATGAAAAAAAAATTATGTTGCAACTCACCAAACCCTTGTTATGAAATCCGCAAGCTTGTGTGAAGTGGCTAACTTGAATGTGGATCTTGAATTGAATGAATGCTTGATAGATCTTGACTTGAATTGCTTGCTTGAATCAAAACCCTACATCACAAATATTAGCTCAAAAACACACATCATGCAAGAATATCTTTGACATGATGCTTGAATCTTGATGATGGCTCCAAATTCTTGATGAATTGCTCTTGAATGCTCTCTTGATCACAAATTGTTATAATGCATGAATGCTTAGGATCACTTGATTGCTTGTTAGGAGAAAAATGGGCGGAAGAACCTTGTATTTATACTTATCAATGGTTAATATCCCAAAATTACACCACAACAAGTTGACATATGAAATCATTAATTAAACGAGGCTAAATCCTACCAAGATTTGAAATTAAATCTCAAAAATAACTTAAGGAGGACTAAGATTCCCTAGGTGGCATCTTAGTCGCAAGGCTTGAAACTCAGGGCACAGACTCCAAAAAGGGTGCCTTTTAAGATGCTTTTGAAATCAAGGTCCCAAGACCTTTGGAGGACAAAGATGCCCTAGGTGGCATTTTAGTCCCAGACCAAAAATCAAGGACACATAGCCATAATCATTAAATTATCATTTACCCTTTGATGTTTGTCAGGATTAGCCATAAAAAGATATAATTTATTAGGCTTGTGGATGCAAAATAGGACCAATTAAGACATAAATAAGGATAACAAAGCAAGGTGGACCCAAACAAGTGTGAAAATGCAAGGGTATGAATTTTCCTACACTACAAGCACCATATATGATTTAAAACATTTTATCCATGTAGTGCATTATACCAAGTCAACTAATATCTATAAAGCATAACTAGCCTCCTTAGTGAATTGCATACATTAGGTTAGCCAAGAATAGAACATAATTCATTGAATCTCCAAACCAACATATAATCCTCAAATCACCTTTTGTATTTGAGATCACATCAATTTCTCATCATACTACCATCATAGAGACTACCATTAAATCCATGGCATTACAAAATTCTCCTTAAGAAAATGTGAAGTCTCTCACACTAATATGTCATGCAAGAAACAACAATAAAATACAGATTTCAACTTTGTCAAAAAAAAAATTTCTCACAACCTAAAACATCTCAATATCTAGGATATATCTATCTGAATGAGACATGATAACATGGTTAATATATTACAGTCATGTCTATTCTTGCAGTGAATTTCATTCTCAAATACCAATGCACTAGTTCATCACAAAAGAACATTATCATTAGAGAACAACTTTAGGTAAACTAAGTCAACTTCCCATACATTTGTTACCATGTTGACATAAATGACAACACAAGAACAACCAACACAAACCATAGACACTTCATGTGCATGTTGCAAGGCTCCATAATTCCAACAAAAACGATAAAGGAGATCCTAATAGTCAAATAGCAGCTTACATAAAATTGTGTAGTGACTTCATCTTTGAAGATAATCTCCTACCTAGACTCTTTCCTAGGTTGTTGAAATGAATTACCTTGGAATGGTTTTTCTCATTACTATAAAATTAAATTCATTCATTCAATGAACTTTTTGATGCCTTCCTACAACATTTCCAAAGAAATATAGGCCCAAAAATTACATTAACTGATTTAGTGAGGTGAAAATAGGAAAAACATGAAAAAATAACTACTAACTTCATAGGACGATATCATTTACTATACTCGCAAATCAAACTTACTCTTGTTGATGTAGCTATTCAAAGAGTGTTCATTTAAAACTTGCAAACTAACATTAGGATAAGATCTTATTGATGAGATATCCATCCTTTACACACTTGTGTATGACTCTTTATGACTATCAAAATATGATTAGTCAGTATTAAGAGGCATATTCATCAACTCCCACTAAGAAATTTGAATTTGTACCTCATCACAACTACCAACCATTCAAAAATAAAAATATGAACTTTATCAAGATAAATAAACCTCAAATAACCAACCTGTTGTGCAGTTTTGTACACACGCCCCTCTAAAAGTGGGGACCCTCTCTTGGCCTGCCCTTTTGGGCCCATTTATGTGGCTTGCCCCCTCTTTTGTGCTTATCTTTGAAAATCTTGGGGTTTTGGTCTTTGGTGCTTGCCTTGGTTATGAGTGCCTTTATGTTGAGTTCCTGGTGGTTTTGGAGTCTTGCGCATGTCCTCTCTGGGGTGGTCTTCTTTTGCCTTATGTTTTCTCCCTTGGTGTTTGTGTTTGGGTCCTAAGGGTTGGTTTTCTCCCTTAGGTTTTCCTTGCTTTCCTTGTTTTCCTTTTTTCTTTTTGTTTTGCCAGAGGCGGAACCAAGATGGGAATTAACTCCAAACTTTGGTAAAGTTCTCAACTTTTTTCCCATTCCCATTCTGGCTCCACTTCCTGCTCCCTTGCTTTCTTCCTTGTTTTATCCATTTTCGTCCTTCGGGTTGGTTTTCCTCCCTAAGGTTTTTCTCCGCTTCATTTTTTCCTTCGTCTGTCAAAGGCAGAACCGGGATGAGACTGAACTTTGAACTGTGGCTAAGTTCTCAGTTCTATTTTCGTTCTCATTATGGCTCTATCTCCTGCGTTCTTGTTTTTTCATTTCCTTTTTTGTATTCAGCCTTTGGGTTGGTTTTCCTCCCTTAGGTTTTCTTCATTTTTCTTTTCTGTCATTTTGTCAAAGGTGGGACCGAGATGGGACTGAATTGTGAACTTTCATAAAGTTCATAGTTCGGTTCCTATTCCCGTTTCGGCTCTGCTTCCATCAGGGTTGGTTTTGTTTCTACTTGTTTTTCCTTTGGTTCCTGTTTTGGTCCCCATTTCGCCTCTGCCTTTGCTGGGGTTGGTTATGGGTCCAGTCTCACCTGCTTCCCTTCCTTTCCTGTTTCATCTCCACCTCTGCCTCTGCTTGTCTTGTATCTCTATTCCTATTATGCTCATGGTTTTGCCTCCACCTATCTTTGGTTCCACTTTCGGCTGGGTTTATGCTTGATTTTCTTTCCTTAGGAACTCTAATGGACCTGCTTGCATTTTGATGATGTATTGGGCATCAATGGTGATCGTTTGATTGCAAGTTGGATCAAGTTGGGGTTATTGGATGTACTTTGAAGATTTGGCGAGATTTGCGAGTGCAGTGAGGTACACTTTGTGGATGCTATCACGAAACCCATTCTCGCACGCAAGGCCGATTTGGTTGGTGGCCATCAATGGTAGGCCGATTTTATCTAAAGGGGCTCAGCTTGGTTTTTCTCGATCGGAGCCATTCGTTTACCTAGCTCAGATCCGATCAATGGCTCATATCCATGCTGGTGTTTTCACGTAGGTGAAGTATTTTGGTGGGTGTGGCTCGAGGATTCATTCCCCTAACTTTGTGCGATCCCAGTTCGATCTGATGGGGGCCCTTGCTGCATTCATTG
The DNA here is from genome assembly GCA_007115665.2 of Sequoiadendron giganteum. NCBI lineage: Eukaryota > Viridiplantae > Streptophyta > Pinopsida > Cupressales > Cupressaceae > Sequoiadendron > Sequoiadendron giganteum. Next base: position 134,650,611 of record CM021110.1, on the reverse strand, counting down.
TCGGACAGTGAGTTATTGCTAGTTGTCGAGACTGATTTGATTGGTGGTCGAGCTTCCTTGTAACCCTAGCTTTGTTTCACATGGGCTTGTTGTTCTATAAGTATGGCACTCTACCTCTTTTGTAAGGGTTTAGCTAGGTTGGAATGGGCTAGGTTAGACTCAAATTGGAAGACTAAGTCAGAAGACTTGTAATCATGAGATTTGGCAGTAGAGTAGCATGTTAGAAGATTAGAAGTTAGTTTTTACATTTTGAGCAATTGTTGTAACTAACTAAAATTGTTGCAAACATGATGATTTAATACAAAGTGTAGACACTGTGCTATGACTAGTGCCTTCTTTGCATTGAATAATCTTGCATGTTTCTTGTTCTATCTTTCAAATTTCTTGGAGATTTTTGGATGTATCTTAGATTTAGTTAGTAATGTTTAAGATTTAATGCCTGGAGTGTTGTAGCAATCCCTGGTTCATATCTCGGGTAGCTTCTTGATTGTGGGAATGTTGTGTAAGGTCAACTTGTACCTCATATTCATGTGCTTAGTTCAATTGTAGATATTCATTCAGTCTTATTGGATGAATGCCTATAGCTTGAAAATCTTTAACAACTTAGAAGATTGCACTATTTTCTGCAAGATTGCAGGTATAGCCTGAGTCAACCAGAAACTAGTTTAAGGGATTGGTCCATTCCAAGTATTTCATCAGTTGCACAGTTAATATTAGAAGTAGTGTTAATATTAGGACTTTTGAAACCCTCATATTTTGTTGTTTCTTTATTAGATGGTTAGAACTAGAAATTTGAGCATCACCATATCTTAAAATCTGATGAGTTTAGAGCTTCCAGCATTTGTACGTAAGACCCCTTGTGATTACCAGCGTTTTCAGATTTTATCACTTAGTTTGTTCTACTGCATTTTCATGACCTGACACCCGTGAGACCTTGGGGTTATCTCTTTGTTCATAGAGACCAATCTTTTAAGAGAGATAGGATAACTTTTATTATGTCTGAGTTGTTGTTGTGCAGAAACACCAAACAACACAATCACATTGACCCACAAGTTGCTTACATAAGTTCAACTCCATATCAATTTAGGGAAAGAGACAATTCATGTAATTACCTTATTCCTTCATTCAATCATGTTGCAACTCTTAAGAAATTAATGCAATTGCCTCCAAATAGACCTATGGACACAACCAAACTTGTCTCTCCAAGCTTTAACCCAAAAGCATTTTGTCAATATCATCACACATATGGACATAATATAAATCATTGCATACATCTTAAACATCAAATTCAAGACCTCGATGACTCTAATCACATCCTATTGGGTGATGTTAATGATAAAGGAAACATGTATGTTGTCCCACCTAACCAAAACTTGTGAATTTTTACCAATCCTATGCCAAATCACACATCCAACTTTGTCCAGGTTTATGATGATATGAATGATGATTATGAGAAGGAAGTAGATAGCATGATTTATATAATAGATTTTCAAACTCGTAAGGGACAAACCACTTTATTTTGATTATAAGGGGAAAATAGGTTTTGAAGGAACTCGAAACCCTTTACAACTATAGAAAAAAATATTGGTTAAAGATAACAATATTGAACCATCAACAACAACCAACAACAAAACAGTAGAAAAACAACATAAACAAAAAATAAAAACCCAGAAGCAAGAAAAACAATAGAGAAAAAAATAGAAATGAACACTAATTCATGTTCTTTAAGGTGTTAGCCACCTCAAGTTCCTAGTTCCTATGTAGTTCAACCATGACCATCAGCTCTTTCTTCTCCTCCTCAAAGTATTTCCTCAGGTTTCCATTCCCTCTAGTAGTAGGACCTTTAGCTTCATCCTTACCAATCTTTTTCCCTTTTCCTTCTAAAACTTGGTCCTTCTCCATCAACTCAACAAAGTACAGGTAGTATTCTCTTAACTCACTTATTTTTTGAAATAGGACCTCCAAGGATTCAACATTGTTCTTAATTGAAATGTGGCTAACATGCAACAACTTTTTTATTTCCACATTGGTGTCCATAATCTTAGCCTCCATCTTAGAGAAACGTTGCTCACATAAGGACTTGAAGTCAGAAAAAGAACACGCTAAGTCCACAATTCTATTAATCAAAATATTTGAGGAAGAACCCTTCGGCATATTTTTCACATTCTCTTTTAGGCCCTTGATCTTGATATTAATCTTGTTGAATTCCTGTAGGGTCCACTTCACCAACTTAAAAGTACTAGTAGCCCCTACATGAGCCATGTCAAGGAGCTTGAACATTGAAGTGGTATCATCATTTAAATACGATAAATCCTCAAATAGTGGGTTTACCTTAAGAGGTTTTGTCTTGTCAGGCCTCAGATTAACTCCCTCCTCGTCTTACATAGACTTCCCACCAGAGATCTCCACACTTGGTGTCTTTTGAATTGGGGAGTCATCAATTTCAACAATCTTCTCCTCAACACCCTTCTCCTTACAATGGTCCATGGTACCCTTCAAAACATCATTCAACACCTTATTTTTCAAATTAGCAATATGCTTGGAATCCCTTCTAGGCCTTTCCTTGGAATCCTTGACCAATTCATTATCCTACAGGCCCTCCTCCATACCTTCCTTCACAGCATAATCATGCCCATTAAACATAACATTATCCTTAGACCTAGAACCCCCATAAATAACATTTGTATCATTGCTAACAGACTAGGACTCCAACTCCTGAAGAATAAGCTTCCTGGCCACACATTTTCCTTTTGAGTTCCCCTTCTTTCTATTCTTAGAAGGGGCAGCCACAAGTGAAGAAAACCCATCCTCACCCTCCTCATTACATTCCTCCTCCCTAATAGCATTGGAGTCTGAACCAGACAAGAGGGAAGCATCACTAATAGCCTTTTCCTTGCCCTTAATAGTTTTAGCAGGGATGAGGGCTCTCACATGCTCCATTATAAGCAAGAGGAGGCCCTCATACAAAACTGATGCCCTCCTTATTTTCAAATGAGCATAGATTGACACCTTCAAAAAAGACAAGAGAAAGAAAGGAAATGAAATAAAAATCCCATGTCTTAAATGATTCGACAAAGTGGATTGATGGCCGAAAATTGTATTAAACCTGCCTTCAAGGGTAACATACCTCATGATGATCTTTGTAATATCCACCCAAATTTTCTTCAGAGACATCCATTCCTAATTGTTGATGGTGTTTTTATGCACTTCACAACATAGGTAATGCGTAGGTGCATTACCTCTCTTGAAAGACAATTTTCCACAATCAAATTGCAGAACACTATCCCAAGGTCTCTCGGATGTCAAGTCATGATGATGCTTGGAATAAATTAGTTGTTTGATGTGATTTTGCTAGAATCACAAGGCGGTCTTACGTGGTCAAAGTTGTAGGATAATTGGGTCGATGGATGGATTTTTGTGTATATGGAATTATTGTACCTTGCTACGGGTTCAGGCAGCAGTCCTAGACTCTATTGTTTTGTCAGTTTTGGCTTTACAATGTGCAACGAACCTTAACACAAGTCGTTTCTAAAAAAAAAGGAAAAAGGGTGAGGAAGGAGGATGGTTCCCGGACCTGCAAGTACCGATGAACAGTGATCATGGAGGTTCCTACTGTGGACAATTTCCTTAAACAGAATTTCACTTAGTCTGAATTCTCACAATATCATGAAATCTATGCTATCTTCTAAGGACTACAAATATTTATCATTCATTCGCCATGAAAATGTGAATAAAGATAAAGTTTGATGAGCAACAATGAAATCAAATTCCAGGCTAACTTTACACAATCATCTACCAGCAGCAAATGACCAAAAGTATGGACAAGGAAAGCATACACACAGCAGCAATCTTCAAATCCAGAGACAACATACTAAATATACAAAAGCTAATCTAAGGATACTAAAACAGAAAAGTTTTAACTAAAGGGAGAAGAATCATGAAACATGTGGAGAAACCCAGGAATACACCAGAAAATGACTATATTTCTATTATAATTTCTGCAGCATGTCTTTACAACAACTCAACTCTCTCAAAATGAGAGGAGGAGAGCCCTATTTATAGTTTCAAAAAAACAAAATGAGTGGCCAACATTCAATTCTATTGTGTGGCCAAGATTCACTTTACAATAGGGTTTCACCTACCCCACAATATTAAGCAATTTAAAATACATCTTTGTCTTTTTCCTATTTCATCCTCTAGTGACAGCATTGTAGCAATTTCATCCTTTAGCTATTTTCCCTTTGTTGTAGCTATTCTTCAAGGAACTCTTCATCGATGACAAGGTTTCCTTCACGCTTCTTCAACATTGCATACTCTACAAAGTTCAGGATCAGCAGCTGGAGCTTATCCATCTCCATGATGTTTGATCGCAGCACCTAGTAGCTCCATTCCTGGGAATTGCTGACAAGTTTATTCCAGTCCTCTTCATATTTGGATGTACTATCCCTAAAAAGCTCTGACTACATGAAGGCACGGGCTGAAAAACTCATGAAATCCATGGTGACCTCAACTGACATCCCATCTTCCATGATTTTTAAGAAGTGGGGCTTTATGTTCTTAGGATTGATCTTGACTGCGGGTGGCTCATACCCCAACATCAGTTTGAGGTACTAAGAGCACTCTCCTTTGGAATCCCTAGCCCATTCGATGTCCGGCGCTATCCACTCCAAGATCTGCTCCAGCCTTTTCCTTCCATGATTGAAATCTCACTTCCAGACATCCACTAACTAGTGGTCATCGTCCTTGAAGGCCAGGTCCTTCTCCCAGACCTCGCTTGGCAATGCGAGTATGGCCTCAATCTTTGGGTAGGTAGCATCATGCTTCTTGGGAAACTCTTCGCAAAATTTCCTTGTACCCTCAAGGGTTCTCTACACCTCTAGGAACTTATTTCCTATTCGGACAGCCAAATTAATACCTGTGTTTCCCATGTCTAAGACCTGCCAGAACCAGTTTTCCGTAGTCTTGTCTAATTTTCTTCTCTTTTCTAACTTGTTGATCTGTTCTTGGGATAGCAACTGTGGCAGAGCTGATGATGTGGTGGGTTGTTCATCCGGGGATGACCACTTCTGAATATAGGTCGTTAGATCAGCCACTTGTTCCTTGAGTTCCTCCTTTGAAATCTTATCCTATTGGATAACGTGTACCACTATGGTGACCAACTCCTGGAGGTGATCAACATTTTGCTCCCTCGTGGCCATTCCCAAGTCGATCGTGGAGACATTATAAATTATCCCTTGTTCTCTAACCACTGTGTTGCTATCTGTACTACCCTCGATCCTAAGGCATCCATGGTTACCTTTGATCTGATCTTCAGCTTCTTCTCTTTCCTGGTGCTTATTTGTGCTCTAGCCACAATGGCTTCCAGCCCTGCCTTGGGATCCTTTAAGGTGGGAGTCTTTTCCTTTAGCTGTCTCTACAGGTAGTTGGGTACTTGGGGCTCTTCCCTAGGTGGTTCACTTTGAGTCCCACTATCCTTCCCCTCAAGCTCAATAGCCCTAAAAACAAGAGCCCTCTCCTTAGTCCCCGCATCTTCTTTCTCCTTATCGGAGTCTTGTTCGAGCGTTTCCTGTCTAGTGGGGGACTCAGTATGCAACTGCTCTTTGGGTGGATCTTCTTTTTCAGCATCCCCCTCTTCTTTGTTTTGATTATATTCATGCTCCTCGGGGTTCTCCTCCTGCTCATCCTTGTGGAGGGATGCTTCCTTGTCATGCTCTAGGGTTTGGCCATGTCTCTCAGTTGGAGACCTGCTGCCCTTAGTCTCTAGATCAACCATTTCCTCTTCTTGTGCAAGCTGATCCTCGGCTTCTTTATCCTCAATCTCTTTGAGCTACTTTCCCTACTCTGCATTGAGCTCGAGATCATTTGATTCTTGGATTAGTTCAGTGTCGAGGTCCTCGCTACCTTCACTGGATGATTCGTAGGCCACCTCATCTATCTCCTGACGTTCGAACAATGGATGTTCGTAGTACTCAAATTCTTCATCTTTTGGTGCCTTCACAGCCTCTAGCTACTTTCGCTCAAGCTCATCTGATATTTGCATTGTCGCTTTCATCTTTGGTGGTTTAGTAGAGGGAGAGGGAGTTGGAGCATAGGCCATAGCCTGAGCTATTGCAGCCTTAACCATTAGATTAGTAAGCATCCCCGAAAGCTCAGATGGTACATTTTGCATGTACTTCACAAAGGACTCTGGGAGGTTAATGGCAGGCACTATAGTAGCGGAAGTAGAGGGAAGAGAAGGAGACATAGAGAAAGAGGATATTGGTGAGGTCATGGAAAATGATGAATCCACAGGAATAATCTGCAAGATTGAAGGAGTGGAAGCGAGGTGGACAGAGATGTCCACCATAGGCGGGGGGGAAGCGAAAACTGCCAGCGAAGTAAGCGGGGTAGGGGTAGCAGCAGTGGGAGCAGTGACCATAGTGGGTGGAGACCTCGGCGAGTTAGATCCTCCTCCCCCCATCCTGTGGGGCAGACCCTTGGACATCACAGTCATACCCGTGCCCCCAGTTGTTTTTCTCTTCTTCTTGGAAGGCTCAGGCTCAGAAGCCTTACGAGCATAGACCTTTGGCTTGGGTAGCTGTTCACTGGCCTCCTTTCTCTTCTTGGTCTTGATCGATGTTGGGGTTTTGGATTTTTCCCCGATTGCAGTGGCAGCCACTCCACCCTTGGAGCCACTTGGTTCACTTGCATGTTCACTTGTAAATTCATTAAATGTCAAGGCAACCCCTTGTTGTTTCAATTGGGCCACCTTTTGGTCGATCCATGCCCTCGTTCGGATCTCAATGGGCTTAGTGAGT
>CM021110.1:134619088-134643714 GCA_007115665.2 Sequoiadendron giganteum | reverse complement strand
TGGCAAAATATCGTTTGAAAGGGAAAATTGAGAATGGAAATCCTAGAGGCAATTCCCGGCGTTGGATTTGGTCAATTGAAGGTTGTCATGAAGGAGGACTTAATTTTAACAAGTGGATTGAAATCAATTTTGGATTTGGAAGTCATTTGATCCTTCATTTGGGAGTTCAGGCATCAGATACAGGACAACCATTGGAAATGGCACAAGGGAGAGGGAACTCCGGGCGTCAGAATCCGGGCCTCAGATTGTCATCGTCGGGAAGAGGTTACGGGCCAACCATTGGAAATGGTGACATGGATGCGGCAATCCAGGGGAGTAACTCCAGAAGGCAATCTCCAGAGATGGTTAAAGGACTCGGAAAAGCCAAGCGGTGAATAGCGTATCGGGACCCGGAGGTCAAGAAGTTATCCCGAATTCGTCGTTAAAATGGCGCTAGTGCAACAGAATCCGGAAGAAGCTCGGGTCCAAGAGTTTATCCGAATTTTGGTTTTGGAAAGCAACGGACCGGGGTCCGAGAGTCGGGAAGACGTCCCAGGACGGCCATTTGGAACGGCGAATGCGACACGGAGTTCCGAGGATGAAATTTCAGAGGTTGGGGTCCGGAAGGCACTTGGATGCTGAATCATTCAGGTGAGTTTGGAATGGAGGATGAAGTGTCAGGATCCAATATTCGGGAAGTCACCAAGCCATTGTCATTTTGGTTGGTGAACTCAAGACGGAATCTCGAAGATAGAATCCTAGATAGCGAAGTCCGGCTCGATTGTGGATGTTGGTTTCTTCTCGAATTTGGGAGTTGGACACCAAGCAGTCGAGGTCCAAGGTTTGGGAGGACGCTCAGGACAGGCTGTCAGAACGGAAAAATAGGGATGGAATTCTAGGTGTCCGATCTCAAGGACAATTCACACCCAAATCAATTTTGATTTAGTTTAAAGTTTTCGACATGGACACCACACGATCGAGGTCCGGAGTTCGGGAAGGTGCTCGGGGAAGGTCGTTTGGAATGGTGAAGTTGCTATGGAATCCCAAGAGGGGAACTCCAAGTGTCTAATCCCAAGGACAATTCGATTCCTTGATATTTTGGAGTTCGACGCGAATGTCATGTGGTCGGGTTCTGAAGGTCGGGAAGCTATACCAGGACGGCCGTTTGGAATGGCGGGAGCGACACGGAAACCCGCAAGGGGGAATCCGGAGGCCGGGGTCCGGGAAGAGTTTGGCTGCATAAAATTTGAAGGTTCACTTTCTGAGTTTCATAGATGGCAGTGGGAAGTCTCGGGCTCGGGAGGCGCCGGTGACTATTCTGGAGAACGGCCGTGGCGAGTTTAGGTTCTAGATTGAGTTTCAGGGCCCTAACCAATCGATTTTTGATATTCTAAAACATGGGTTTTTAAGGGAAGGCATCAATTTACCTAGTTTCAAACCCAACCTTATATTTGTCATACTCAAGACTTGGAATTTCACAAAAAAGAAGGATGAGGTGCACAAACAGCAAACCTACCTCAAGATCCCAAAGAACAAACTGTTAAAAAGGTGCTCGAACAGTGGGGCGGAAAATGTCGGATATTGAGGAGCTCTTCGAATTTCCTATCACTTGATCGGTTGATAATGATGGCTGGAAAATTTTCTTAAATAGCTAAAATAGCCATTAATGCAGCCATTAAATTTAGTCGTATGGTGGCCAGAAGGTTGGTGAGTTTAAATTGCAGATGGCAGTGGGCGAACCGAAGTCCGACAGTTGGGAAGCTGTCTAGCCACGGTCATTAGAATAGCAAAGCGTAAGAGGAATCCCAGGAAGGGAAATCTAGGATTCGGGGTCTGGGGTCCGGAAGGACGTCGGGCCGTTGCCGTTTAAAATGGCAGAACCAGGATGGAAATCCGAAAGTGGAAACCCGAGTGCCTAGGCCCGAAGGACGCAGTGGATGCCAAAAAGGCATTCCAATAAGGGAAACCCGAAATGACCTTACATTTAGCATTTTCAAAAGGGGAAATTTTGGTCAAGCTTAAAATATGAATTTTGGGAATGTGCTGACCTTTCAAGGCCCCAAAATGGGGCACACAAAATGAGGCAAAACAAAAGGGACCCGACAATCAAAAAAGAGGAAAGAGAGGGTCCCCGTTCTGAACTGGGCATGTGTGCAACAGGCACAACACTAACCCCAAGACAACATCTTGATAAGCTTTTTCTATTCATCATCCTTAAAGAATCATTCCATGGCCCCCTCATTTCTCTTCTTATCCTTGAAGAATTTGTGACCCACCAACAACAAACTAGTAATGGCAGCTATAAATTCATCATTAATCTCAAACACCATACCCTTAACCTATAACTTACAATTATGCCAATAGGAAAAAAATTATTTCAAAGCCTTGGGATGATGTCCATGGAGCCTTTCCAGGAAATGTGTGAAATTACCATGCTCAAGAATCCTCCAAATTTTATGATTCTTCCTCAAACTCGCACAAGAATGGGGCTCAATTTTTCTATGGTCACCCCCCATATTCATAATTACTAGAAACATAAATGCTCAGATAGAGATGTTCGACTAAGATCTAACAAGCAAAGGAATACCCACAAAGCATGCGATAATAATGTAGGTACAAATGGTAATATCAATCCAACAAATGAGCTCACCCATATCCATCATTTCATAATAAAACCTTAGCATCCTTAGGAAGGAGGGAGTACTCCTCCCATGCCTTAAAATCATTACTTTTGACAACCTCATTAGCAAGGAAATACACCAATGATTTTCCCTCTCGATAGATATGAGTGACACAAGTTTCCTCACAAGATCTTTGCATAATTATAGCATCCTCAATTAATTGATCAATTGTCCAGTTAGGCTTTTGGATATCACATAGGCAGTTAATGATGTTTAGTGAATCTCCCTTCACCCAAAGTTTAGAGTAGCCCTTTTCCAATGCAAATTGAATACTGATGAACATAGCCTTGGCTTCCACACTATGATTGGTTCGATTTCCCAATGGGAGTGCCACCATGCCCAAGAACCTGCCAATATCATCCTCAACACCCCCTCACAACTTGGAGGCCTAGGGTTACCCTTGGATGCCCCATAAAAATAATCCTAACCCACCCTAGAGGTGGGGGCTTCCACTTAGTACTCAATCTAGAATTGATGCTCAACTTTACACCCTCAGATGGAAAAAAAGAGATTTTCCAATTAGCGATCACCAATAAATCATACCTATCTAGACAAGAGGATGAAGCACATCACAGAGAGTAAGAGCTATGAAAATAAAAAAATTCCAAAATAGATTCACGAATCTTGATGAAGAAACTTTCCATCTTGAGTTTAGAGTCATGAAAAAATTATATTATTACATTCTTTCCAAATACCCCGAGCACTGTGCAAGGCTGTGAGATCCCAAAGCCTTTGAAGAATGAGGGAGGATGAGGGGTACTTCCATTGATCCATAAAGCTACAAAGAGATCCTAGGAAAACCCAATCTAGATTCTAAAAGGAAAGAAATTTACTCCATATGAGAGAAGAAAAATTACAACCAAGGAGGTGAAAGGTGCACTCTCTGCATCAGATTCACAAATCACACATCTATTAGGAATCACAAATCTCCTTCTACAAAGATTATCTTGAGTTAACACTTTGTTTTGCATAAGAAGACAGAAGAAGACATTCACCTTAGGAATCAACAACTTATTCCATAATTTTCGTAGAAAGAATAGGGGTCACGTTTCTCCAAAGAATTGACAAAGACCAAGGCCATAGAAAACTTACCATTACCACAAGGGGCCCAAATCACATGATCAGGTCTCAAAAAAAGAGGAATCCTGATCTTAGCAAGGAACACCTGAAGAACAATCAACGAAGGGTCCCAAGTGTAAAAATACTTCCACATACCATACTAGATATAGCTCACCACCATGTCACAAAAATTGTGTTTGCAAAAAGGAACAATAGGAAGGTCCCATGATCAATTGATTAGAGGATCATTATCACACCAAAAATCTTCCCAAAATAGAATTTTGGACCCATCACCCAATAGCCACTTAACACTTTTAGCAATTAGGTCCCTATAGGAGATTATATTTCTCCAAAAATAAGAGCTCGTGGGGATAGCATTAGAAGCCACATATCTGAAGCTCTCCCTACTTCAGATAAGTATTTATTTCTAACCAGAAAGGCCCAACCCACCTCCCCACTAAGGAGTCTCCAAATATTCTTCGAAAGTAAAGCCTTGTTAAAAGATCTAATATTTCTAATACCCAGACCACCCCACTTCTTTGGCCTGCACACCAGGTCCCATTCCATAAGTGCACACCAGGTCCCATGCCATAAGTGGAATCATAGCTTTAGCTTCAACCCTTGAGCATAAAAATATTCTCATAATCTAGTCCATTTTCTCCTCAAATTTAGCAAGAATCTTGAATAAACTCATGGCATATAGGGGGATATTCTGAAGAGGAGACAAGATAAGTTTCACTTTCCCCACCTAGATAAGAAGTTCTCCCTTCCAACCAGCCAGCTTCCTACTGAACTTGTCTAGGAGTCCAAGCCAAAAATAATTTGAGGTCTTAGAAACACACAAGGGAAGACCCAAATAGGTTGACAATAGATCACCCTAATTGCAAGGTAGAATCCTAGACTTCGGGGTATTAAGGAAAAACAATTGACTCTTGGGAAGATTAGCACACTACCCAGAAGCCTTCTCATATGCCTCAATCATCACCTTGACAACCCTTAGTTCACAAACAAAAGACTCACCCATCAATATTGTATCATCCAAATAAATTTATGAGTAACGAGCTCACATCTGGAAGGAGTGATACCCCTCAAGGATCCAATAATTAACACCTTCTGAATATTCCAACTAAGAACTTCCACCATCAAAATGAATAGTAGTAGAGAGATAGGGTCTCCTTGCCTCAAACCACACGAGCTCCTAAAAAATCGAGAGGGAGATCAATTCACAATAACAACAAAAGAGGGAGTCGAGATAAGTTGTTCCACGAGTTGTAGAAACTTTTGGAAGAAACAAAAGTGATCCAGAACCACCAATAAGAACTTCCAACTGACCCCTATCATAAGCCTTGAGAGGTTCCAACTTGAGAAAAAAACCTAGCTTCTTATTAGCATTAAGAGAGTGGGCCACCTCATGAGCTGTAATGATGGAATCCAAGATTTGTTGACCCCTAACAAAACCACTTTGGTTTTTAGAAATAAGATCAGGAAGAATCCTCTAGAGCTTGGTAGCTAGCACTTTAGAGAAGATCTTGTAAATAGAATTAAATAGGCTGATAGGTCTGAAATCCCCAAATCCATTAGCATCACTATTCTTGGGGATCAAAACAATGAAGGTCGCATTCAGTTATTTAAGCAAACTTTTGGAGCCAAAAAACTCCTTGGTAGCATTGATAATATCCTCCACCACAATATCCCAACAAGATTGAAATAACAGAAAAGAGAAGCCATCAGGCCCAGGGCCTTGTTACCTTCAAAGGAAAACACCACCTCCTTAATCTCGTTTGAATAAGGAATAGCAACTATAACCCTATTAAGATGTGTTGTGAAAATCTGAGGGATGACATCCAAAGAAGCCTCCACACATTGTTGGTCCCCAATTAAGTCATTCCTGAGAAGATGCTCAAAAAAAATAGCAACAACCCTCCTAATAGCCTCCTCATCAGCCAACAGTGAACCATTAACCATGATGGAAGAGATCCTGTTAGATGACTTGTGCCTGAGACCACTTTGTTATACCACTTTATTACTCGACATTGCTTTCACCCATATTGACGCATCCATACATGTGCTTGATGGTCCTCTCTCCATCACCAAATGTATCGATGACAAACCTACACAAGTGATACTCATTGATCTCGTATGTGTGGAGAATGTTATCGCTGAGGAGTTATTGTATGTGCATGAGATTTATCAAGATTCTTATGAACAATCAAAAGCATGGTTGAAAACTCATGATGGTTTTGCTCGCCCTATGATAGGGTTGATCACTATTCCTCTTAAAGTTGGACCAAAATAATTAGATGTCTCATTCTCTATCATCCCAACATTGAACCAATTCCATGTGAAGCTAGGCTATCCATGGCTATGCTCCATGAATTTCATTCCATCGATTATCCACAAGTGCATAAAATTCCCATTCGAAGACCAAATATACACAGTGCATCATAGCAGATTTAATCCTTTGTCTTCTCATGGAAAATTTTCATTGGATTTATTTTAGCCTCAACCTATGGAACCTATTAAACCTTGTGAGGAATTATTTTTAGTTCATATAAAAAATTTAAGCAAAAATGCATAATGAAATTATCCTTTAGCAATATCCCTGAGAATGATAAATTCATGGTTGTTCCTCCTTCCCCACCAGTTGTGGATGAACCCATGCCTGAAGCAAAGGCCCTTCCAAGCAATCAAGATATTTATGCTAGATTTCCTCCACGTATATCATACAAAATACCAAGAGACAATCAGGTGATTCCTTGTATGCCTTCAAAAACAAAGAAAGTGTATAGACCTAAAGAAACAATGATTTCCTAATCCTCATGGTTCCTTCAATTCCTCCACTAAGGGAAGAAAAGAGACCAATGATCAAAAAACCCGCTCCCACACCGTCAAAAACTAAAAATTGAGCAATAAGAAATATAAATGCTAAAGAGCGTATGCAAAGGTGGCATGCTGTTGTCTGTCAATTGGAAGAAAAGAACCAAAAATCTCAAAATCATATACCTATGCAAACAAATCAAGAAGAATTACAACTTGCACCAAAAAAAGATGTAGAACTAAAACAAGAACATAAAACTGACATTATTAAACCTCCCATGGTGATAAACTTGGATTATGAAGATGAAATTTCTAGAATTGATGAGCAAGTGCATAATGAGCTTAATTTATTGTTTTCAAAATCTATGAACTTAGACGAGGGAAACCATGATGATCCTCCTGATGAGAGTGACCCATAATGTATTGAGCTCAATGATGCTCCTAACACAACACTTATTGTAGTCCCTTTGGATATTTTCCCACCTTCCATATATGTTGAGCAATATTGGGATATAGATGACCTACTTTAGGTTTTCTCGCATTTGTGGTACTTATTTGTTCTGTTTATTTTATGTGCTCTTTGTGTTTTCTTGCACATGATGTGATCTCTCATGTTGTGCTACTTGATGTGTCTTTAAGTTTGTGAGTTTTCTTTGGATGACCCTTGTTGCTCCATTGGCGTAAGGATACAAATGAAGTGAATATGTCATGGCATTCTTCTATTTTTATCTTTATTCTTTTATATATCATGAATTTAGCTCCTTTTGTCTTGTATTTTTCTTTTGGGGATGATGTGAGGCATTGAAATATTTAGGCCTCTTCCATGTTGACCCAAAAAAAAATTATTCTCTCTATGTGTCATTCTTCCATTATGTTCGTTGTTCCATGAGTATTAGGGGAATGATGTCATTTTGAAGCTCTATTATATCACTATAGTAAAGATGTATACTAACCCTATATTTGTGGATACCTTATGTATTAATCCTTTGTGTCAATAGTTGTATTGTCTTAGGGGAAACCCCTTATCATAGTGTAGATTTATTTGTGTAAGACCCCTCCATTTTTGCCTTTTGGACCCAGCAGTGTCCGGTTGGTTGTGCTGTGGTTTCTGTTAATGCTTGGAGTGTGGTACTCGATTTTAATGGATCATTGTTTTGCATAATAATGTGCTCATTATACGTTGGTGTGGTGGTATATTATTCAGATGTTATCATTATGATATGCTTAGATTAGCATTGCAAATATTTGAATTAATGATGTTTATGTTGGATTAAACTATTGATATTAAAATTCGTCAATTAGTAGCATTGTATGGGTGAAGGGGATGGGATTGCATCACTCGCGTGCGAGCGCCCTGCAATTTCGTGATTCCCTCTTCACGGTGTGTTTTCTATGATGCAGATATACATGTACGACATTTTATTGTTCGCAGGTTGACAGGTACAGGACACTGACTCCACCTAGTTTCACAGGTCTGAGCGTGTCCATTGCCAACGGCAGTTAATTAGGAGATAGTAGCTAGGTTTCTTCTATCAAGCCATCACCCTAGTCTTGTGTGTGTCGTCGATTTTGGTCTGGGTTGTTGAATTAAATATTATTGTTCTCTTGCTTTGATTTTATTATATTGCAAGTTAGAAAAGTTAAATAAATTACTATGTGGTTAAATTGTTAATTTAATTAATCCGATTATATTGTGGAAAATGTTATTTTATTTAAAGACTAATTTAATGTAATTAATAAAATAAATAAATCTTGGATTTGATTTATTTTATTAATTTATTTAAATTAATTATGTCGAAAAGAAGTTATGTATGCATCTTGATAATTGTAGTTTTTCTTAAATTAAATTAAATTGAAAATTTATGAAAATGTTGTTTTATTTAAAGACTAATTTAATGTAATTAATAAAATAAATAAATCTTGGGTTTGATTTATTTTATTAATTTATTTAAATTAATTTGGTCGAAAAGAAGTTATGTATGCATCTTGATAATTGTAGTTTTCCTTAAATTAAATTAAATTGAAAATTTAAGAAAATGTTATTTTATGTATGGGTTAATTTAATGTAATTAATAAAATAATTAAATCTTGGATTAGATTTATTTTATTAATTTACTTGAATTAACTATTTTGAAATGAAGTTACTTATGCACTTTAGTGATTATAAGTTCCTTGAATTGAATTAAATTGAAATTGAAGAAAATGTTTAAATGTTATTTTTGGAAATTAGAAAAAAAGACAAAAATTAGAAAATAGGGTTACTTTCAAAAGTTTGACTTTAGGGTTTGAGGAGATATTTTCTTTTTGGTATTAATTGTTTTTTTTGGGGAAAAATTGGGAGAGATGAAGAAATGGAAAAAGATGGAGAAGGGAAGAATTTAGGGTTTTGGGAGTTTTTGAAGTTGCATGGAGGAAATGGATTGTGAAGAGGAATCATGGCACCTTTGTGGATCTTATCAAACTTCTGGAAAAAGAGAAGGAGCTTGGATCTGAGGAGGAGACTTGCACCATTTGGCCATCTCTCAAGCTTTAAAACAGGTTTTCTTCTTCTTAAAATTTGATTATTTTGAAAATAATTCACAATATGAATTGTTGTTTGGAAATTATGAATTTAAAACCCTGATTGTTTTCAAGACTAAATCCATGTTAGAATTTTTGTGGTTGTCCTTCCTTTCCTCTATGCTAAAGTTGGAGAATTCTATTGAGAAATTTATTTAAAAATAAATAAAATTATCTGTTAAAATCTTTGTAAGATTTGAGTATTTTCTGGTTCTTCAATTTGACTGTTTTGTTGAAACTATTTATTTATATATATACTTTATATATACATATATAAATTTGCATATATGATTAACATATATATACAAATATATACATATATATAAAAGATATATATAAATATAAAATATTCGAAATTTATTTTTATACTGGAAAAATTCGCCATGGGCGAAATCGAAAAAACCGCAGTTTTAAAAGAAGGGTTTAATGTTTTTTTTTGTTTTGTTAGTTTGTATTGGGGGGGACTGTGGGAGGCGCTGCCCCCACCGCCGCCCCCATACAGGGGACGGCTGTGGAGGCAGAACCTCCACGCAGCCCCACACCCTTCGCCCGGCCGCCACCTATGGCTCGGTTGTGTGTAACACAGTCGGCGCCCTTAAGGGAGCCGACTGTGTTACCCACAGTCGGCCAAGGTTCGGCTATGTTCTTTCATGGCCGCCACCGCCGCCGACCCTGCAACAAGTTAAACACGCGGCCAAAAAACATGGGTGCCCTAAAATGTGGCACGGGGACCAACGAATACTACTTGCCCTATTTCATTTGGGGTTTTTAATTAAATAAAAATAATATTGATTAAATTAAAGTATAATATTTTAATATCATATTTTATAATATTAAAATATTATTAAATAATATTTTGAATATTATATCTTATAATATAGGAATATTATATGTTTAGATATATATCAAGGGGAGATAATTTTTGGCATGGGTAAATTTTATAGTATAATGTTATAGTTTAATTAAGGAATTTTATTTCAGATTATATTGTTTGAAAAGGTTAGCCTCGGGATTACGGATAATATATTGTTATATCATGATTAATTAAGTTCTAGATGATTTATTCCAAAAGAGTTGTAGATAAATTCCTTAAATGTTTTATTTCAAATTGAAGGGGTAAAGACTATTTAATTATTATTGATTGCAAATAAGGGAAAATTAAATATTGATTCTAGGTTATAGCAGAGATAACAGAATTAAGATGATATAGTGGGAAAATAATAAATTGTGTTAACATAAATGGTTAATAGACGAACCATTAGAATTTTAAATATTTAGTTGTGGCTTTTATTTTAATATATGTGTATAGATTTTTAAATACATATGTATTAAAATATAGTTTTAATGATGTTGAAATTAAAAGTATTTGAGAAACTTAGATTAAGTTTAATAGCTCAACAGTTCAAATTAACTATTTGATTTAGAGTTAAATGAGAAAATTATAAATCAGGTGCAATAGTCATATTAGTGAATTGAGTTAAAATATTATTTTGGGAAAAGACAACTATTGAATTTCAGATAATATATTTATTAGTGAAATTAATTAAGGTTTAGATGAATTATTTTGGAAAGTAGAAATAGGTGATGTGAAGGAGTATGTCTAAAATGACCAAGTAAATAATTATTTTCATTATTACCAATGATTAAGTAATTGAATATTAGTTTAAAACTCTCCTTATGTCGAAAAGGGATATTGGTAAATCTGATTTAATATGGCAACAAGCTAGTGAATTTTTATTTGAATAAAGTGGATTTAGGAAATGCAAAGAAGGTGTAGTTATGATTAAAATTGCCTGTTTAAAATGTTGTTTCTCTTATTATTGAAAGAGTAATTATAGGATTACATATTGGGGTTAAATTTTGGCATGTATCTGAAGGAGGTAATATTAAATTAGAATTGATAAAACTATAAATTATTGAATTCTATAAAAGCAATTAAAAGATTATGTTGGATTTTAAAGTAGTCGAGGGAGTTGAGTTAGTTGTTAAGTTAGTATTCCTCTTTGCTACAACGGTTGAACCAATTGATTGTAATAATTTATTAATCTGTGAAGACAATTAGTATCTTTGTTTGTGAGATCTTTTGAAAAGAAAATGGATTTAGTATATCCAAAGGTAGATGTTTCATTTGTGTCAGTGATTACTTCCTTCGTATTTTTATATTGGCATTTGGATTAAATATGTCTTTAGTTTGTTAAAATCTTTCGTAAAGGATTAAATTAAGTGGGTTGTCATATCATGTATCAACCTATTTTAGGAATGAATGAAGTTCATGTTGATTTTATTATTATTGGAAGAGCAATTATGTGATTTAATATTTGGGTTACATATATTGTTCCTTGTCTAGAAGAGGCGTTGTTTAATCGGTTTCACTGCGTCATTAGATTTATGGTTTAGATTAAGGAAGTGGATTTAAGGTATCCAAAATTAGTTTATTCTTTGCAAGTGCTTGTGTGATTGATTCCTTTGTGTTCATGATTGAGGTAATGGGTTAAGTATCTTGGTTTGTAAGTGTTCTAGTGAACCCTTGAGTTTGGAAGTTGTTGTTGTGAAGTCAACCTTTTGTTAGTTACGTGATTAGTACTTGTGGTTGTGTCAATGATCTACCCGGTTTCCATGAACGGGGATGCATTGTGCCTCCTGTGAAAGGAGAGGTTTTTATGAATAGTGGCTCCTTGTAAGGAGTGGTTTTGTTGTGCTTACTCTCTCCAGTGCTTGGAGAGGGCTTGACTTATGTTTCCTCCTGGTATTGGAGTGATCGTCTTATCTGTTGTTTGTTCTTGGGTTTTCCGTGGTATTGTTTTGAATGTATGTTGTAAAGTGAAAAGTGACTTCCATTAGGGGCCAGAGCCGTGAAGGGTAAACTGGATAACCTTGGGAAGGAGTTTAATTTGAGTGTCATCTAATGTAATGTGGTCCATGTCAGTGATGTTATAGTATCCCTGTAGTGGGTACTTGATTGTTTGTGTTTGGTTTTTCTTATCATACCTGATCTGTCATACTTGGAAGCAATGTAACTCTGTTAGAGTCGTGCTTGGTGTACTTGGGATGTAATTGAGTTGTACATGCGTTGATCTTGAGTTGTACTTGAGTTAATTTTGTGTCAGTTTGAATCAGTTTGATTCCAGCCTGTGTCTAGAGGTAGTTGGTCTTGTCATGTTACCTTGTTACTATCTCCTAGCACGGGGGGTGGACCTTTGGGTTCCACATGGTCGGGTGGTGTGCACCTTACTCCGTTGGGCTTTCTTCTTGTTCGTGTTGACGAGTTTTCCAGATGAAGAGCTCGTGGGATCTAGTTACCTTGTATGCTTTATTCATTTATGTAATCTTGTTATTTGTTACCCCTCTTTGTTCTTGAGGTGGAAATTGTAATATGTATTCATGCTTTTGGATTTACCTCATTCGGGGAATGAGTGTTGTAATCTTATTGTAAAAAGAGATCTCATGGTATCTTTAATTCTCTCTGATGAGTTATCTTGTATGGAATGTATGTGTTATTCTTTTCTTAAGCTTTTAGATGTTGTGGTATCTTTTCATGAATGTAGTTCGTGGGTTATTAAGTAACCTCAGTCTCGTAACCCTAGGGGTTGTTGCATCGTGTAGCGAACTTTCTTATTTATTATACTTTTAAAAAAAAAAAAAAAAATTAGTTCGTTTATTTAGTAAATTGCAACTTCCTCTAGGGTTGCGTGGCTGGGCGTTACAATTTGGAAACATATCATTGACATAGGGCTTTCCAAATAAGCTCTCATGTCATTGTTGCATGACATTTATTATTTTATACCTTAAATCAGTTGCTCACAACATGGTATTTAGTAATTTATTTAAGGTGGGGGCATGCATTAGCATTATTTTCTTCACTTTGTTGACATGCATTGGACTTAGTGGTGTGTTGACATTAGCATTACTTTCTTCACTTTGTTCACACGCATTGGACTTAGTGGTGCATTAATATTAGAATTTTTACTTCAATTTATTCACACACGTTGAACTTAATGATGTGTTGGCATAACGTCTTGAGCATTTTTGTAGCACCTTATCAGAATTATCAGAGATTATAATTCTTGGTATGGTTATGGGTACAGACCTAGTGAATTTCATACTTCACTAGATCTTAGATCCTAGGGGCTTGTGCACTCCCCCTTGATCCTTTGTCATCCTATCTATTCAAAATTTGTACATTCAGACCCCTCTTGGAATTTTTTCTTCTTTAGTGTGAGTTTGAGCATAAGTTCATACTCTCACTAAAGTAGGGGCTAAATGTAGCATCATAAATTGTCACCCTTGACAATTTCACGCTATGTTTTGCTCCCCCTTAATTTATTAGACCTAATGAGCACTTAATTTTCTAAATTTTAAATTCCACAACTTATTTTAAATATTTTATGACAATTTGCAAACATATTTAACAAATTATCTCATTTAATACTTTGCTCCCAACTCCATAAGTTTCAAAAAATAGGCCTAGGACACCGACGCTTAGGGCACCTATGTCCCCCTATTTTGGCTCCAAATTAAAATATGTTAGTGTCAGCATTTTATTATTTGAAATTAAAATATCTAAAGTTGGTTTTCAGGATTTAATTTTCAAGAAATTAGAATAATAGCATAGGGTCAGTGTAGGATTACAGGGGTCCAAACTAGGCCTCTAAGTGGCGATGAAAATTCAAAATATCAGAGTTAGGCAACTTGAAATAAAAATTTCAATAGGTTATTAACATAATTTTAAAAATATGTAAGAACAAAATTTGTAGCAAATTGAATGTAGTTTCTAGGCTACTAGTCTTTTTTTGGAAAAAAAAAAAAATTGTTTTGAGAAAAATTGAAATTTCAATGTAGTGGTACTAAATTTTTAGGTAAAAGATAAGAAGCATGTGTGTGTCTAGCCACCCTAAGTACAAGAAAAAAAAAATGAATTTTCCAATATGAGTAGAGGACAAATGCCCAGATGTGCCAGATTGTTTTTGTAATTTTTTTCCATGTAAATAATTAGTTATGATTTTTTTATTAGAAATTTTCAGAATTATTAAAATGTTTGTGTCTGACCACCATAACTTGGTCAAAAAATTATGAAATTCAATTTATTTTTTTATCCTATAGTATGTGAAGCATAGAATGTGGTGCACCTTGTAGATTTGAAAAATGTTAAGTAGTTTGAAAGTTATAGAAGTTTTTCAATCAACCTATTAATCGGGACTTTAGATATAATGTAGGTATAAAATCAATAATAATTATTTATTAAATTCAAAATATGGAAAAAGTTATATTTGTGGAAAGTTGACAATTTTCTCTAAAAACCCTTTTCATTTGATGAAATTTGGGTCAAAAAAAAGTCGTCAACCATAAGGACGAACTTCAAAAAACTATAAAAAAATCAAAAACATGTTTTTTGGTTGACTTTGCAGGTCAAGCAATTTCGAACCAATATTCCTTTATCTGTTACTTATATTTACTTATATTATTTATAATATATAATATTATATAGTATGTATAATATATAATATGTATTATGTATTTATAATATATAATATTATGTATTATATGTATTATATAATATGTATGATATGTAATATATTATATACTATATTATATTATATTACTATATTATATATTATAGTACATATATTTTGTATAATATATTATATATTCTATATTATATTGTATACTATATAGTACATATATTTTGTATAATATATTATATATTATATATAGTATATATTAATTATTATATATAGTATATAGTATATATATGAAATATTGTATATTATATTAATATTATGTAATATATATTCTATATTTATTGATGTGTGGCCAATTCACAAGAGAGAGCGAGAGAGAGGGAGTGGGAGGGACTTGAGAGAGAGGGAGAGAGAAAGACCTAAGAGGGATGGGGAGAGAGAGCTGAGAGGGAGAGAGGGAGGGATAGATGGAGAGAGAGAGAGAGAGAGAGAGAGAGAGAGAGAGAGAGAGAGAGAGAGAGAAACTTGAGAGGGAGAGAGGGAGAGAGAAATACTTGAGAGGGAGAGAGGGAGGGAGAGAGGGAGAGAGAAAGAGTCTTGAGATGGAGAGGGAGAGAGATTCTTGAGATGGAGAGAGGGAGGGAGAGAGTCCAAGAGAGAGAGATAGAGGGGGCCTGAGAGTGAGAGGGAGAGAGAGAAAGAGAGAAAGACCTGAGAGGGAGAGAGATAGAGAGAGTTGAGAGGGAGAGCAAGAGGCAAAGAGGGAGAGAGAGACTTGAGAGGGAGAGAGAAAGAGAGAGAGACTTGAGAGGGAGAGAGTGAGAGAGAGAGACCTGAGAGGGAGGGAGAGAGAGAGACTTGAGAGAGAGAGAGAGGAAGATCTAAGCGACTTGAGAGATAGAGGGGGGAGGGACCTAAGAGTGAGAGGGAGAGATAGACAAAGATTTGAGATGGAGAGAGGGAGGGAGGGAGAGAGGGAGAGAGAGGGGGAGAGAGGGATGGAGAGATGGAGAGAGGGAGAGAGAGAGAGAGAGAGAGAGGAAGAGATAGAGATAGAGACAGAGACAGAGACATAGAGACAGAGAGAGATAGAGATAGAGATAGAGACAGAGACAGAGACAAAGATAGAGACAGAGACAAAGATAGAGATAGATAGAGACAGAGACAGAGACAGAGATAGAGACAGAGACAAAGATAGAGAGACAGAGAGATAGAGACAGAGAGATAGGGGGAGAGGGAGAGAGGGAGAGAGGGAGAGTTGAGAGGAAGAGTGTTTTCCCATGTTGGGACCCTCTAGAATAATAAGTGATACAACCATCAAACAAAACCATTACAACTCAATTCAACATTCATGCCATTAAAACCTTGAACTTTAATAACATGTCATTAGATAATTCATGTAAAAGGTATAAAATCATCATGAATAAGAATCACTATCTTCCAATCATGATACATAAACAAGAATATTATGTACACCAAAGGGGTTTGATGCAACTTTCAAATAAAATCCTTAGACGACATCAAGATACATGTTAATTAGATTGTTCATATTAAATCTATACAATAATTATGATCAACAAATAAGACACCAGTCAACCATGATGCATGAATAAACACTATATATGCACACTATATATGAACAAACACTAAATTAATAGATTATTTAATATTTATTAATAGATTTTTGTCTCATCATTATACTATTATATTCATAAATTCAACACTAAAAATATCCATCCAACCCAATTCTTTATTAAATATCCATCCAAAAAAATTATTTATAAAATATCCATCCAAGATCATTTTTTATAAAAATAAGATCATTGTCTTAAGAAATTTTTGCGACTCTCAGTTGCATCTCTTCATTTCATTATGTTTTCCTCTTTAGATTGGGAATGTCTACTTTCCTCTATCCATCATTGATGCTCGTCTAAGTCCACTTCCATGGACCTAACCACATCAACAACAATTTGCATTTTTTATGCAAAACGCCTCAATAATGGGTGAACACATTATTCATTTTGAATAGCATTAACTTGATCCTGAATGGTTCTAACATTCACATCAACCTGTTCTCAAAAGCGACCACCACCAGATATAGGTGGTGGTGGGGGGTTACGAGGTGGAGTGGGTGGAGTGGGTGGAGCTGGAGGGCGTGGATCCATGATTTAGATATAAGTGAGCCTACATTAAATTTGTAATTTGAAAATGTAAGATACATTTTTTAAAATCCCATTAAACCATTCAATATAAATGACTTAATTGAATACAAATGAAAAAAACTATAAATCTCATTTATTTCTAAGGCATGTAAATTGAAAATAAATAATTGTTAAAGTGATGTGAAATCTCATTTAAAAATACATTAAATTTTTACCTCACTGCAATGTGGAAGTGTTAAGCTCCAAATTGCCAATACTTTGTGAGACTGTATACATAGTTAGTAATGGTTAAAAAAAACTTGTCCCTATAGTCATAGGGAAATGGGAAAATTTAATGGGCAATAATCGATGGGTTGTGTGGGAGGCTATCATTTGTATATGATACGACATGATAGCCTCCTACATAGCCCATTGATTATTACCCATTCACTTCACCCATTTCCCTATGGTTGTAGGGACAAGTTTTGTCTAGTCAGTACTAACAATGGATCTAGACTCGCCAAGTATTGGAAATTTAGAGCACTTCCAACAAGGATCCTTTCTATTTTGAGAGATGAGAAGAGTCAAAACAATTAAAAAATTAAAAAACAAATTGTTTAGCAAAGAAATACTAAAAAATAAGAAACAAAGCAAAAATTTAAGAAACATGAGAATAAGTGATAAAGATGAAGCAAAAATAGACAAGAATGTATAATAATTTAAAAAAATTCAAAAAGGGGGTAATGAAGGTTCTATTTTATGTTTGTTTACTATGCTAGGTTAAATTTATGTTTTTTTCTAGTATTAAATGTTCAATTTTTTTGTTTGATGTTTTTTGTTTAATGAGAGAGAGAGAGAGGGTTTAGGGTTTAGGGTGTTGGATGTTGTGGTTGCATTTCTGATATGTGGTTTTCATTGATGTCAACACTATTAGAATTGATGAGCTTAAGGTTGTATATGTCAAAGATATTGAGAAAATTGTAATAAATATATTGCAAGCAGCCTATGGAGCTGAGAAGGTTAGAGTGTTGGAAAGTTCTGTTTGTTGAAGATATAAAGACGTGCATCAAAGGGTTTGTTGTTGAGCCCATCTAGTGTGTTTTCTACAAGTTTTAGTGGTATGCATCAAGATTTAAGGAAGTTATGAAATTTTGTGTTCCTACAGTTTTTCAATTACTATAGCAGGTGTTCTTGGAAGAAGAGGATGAAAATCTGGTAATTTCAGTTGTTGTGTATGTTGTTGTGATGTTCAAAAATGTTTCTAGATTGTGCACTATCAATTTGGTACGTCCACATTGGCTGACGTGTTCATGATTGAAGATTTTTCATTGTATGCTTGAATTTTTCGTGTTCTTGGCCGACATGATGGTGGTAGCGTGTTGTGGATATTTATGTATTAATCTTTTATTGTTTGGCATATTCGAGGATATTTTTTTGAGTCATCACTATGTTGTGACTGACTTGTGTTGGTGCGCATTAAGATTTATTCATGTATTGATGTCGACAGTTGTAATTCATTCTTTATTTTAGGCCGACAGAGTTGTTGATGTAAATCCATGTAGCAGATATATATGAGTGGTCGTTTTCCTCATTTTATGGTATGCTCGATGTGTGCAAGTGATGTACATGTGTGAATAAAGGTCAAATCATTCAAGAGCATAGCAGAGAAGAGTGTGAAAGAGATTGAGCAGAGTGTGGAAGAGTGTGTAGAAATTTTTGTGTGCCTAACCACAATTGTAATCAGGCTTTTTTGGAAGCTAATCTCTCAGTTCAAACTCATCAGACGGATTTAATCTGATTATTGTATGTAAGGAAGTGAGCCTTCCTCTGAGTAGTTTGTTCTAGGCAGTGTGCCTGAATGCAAGTGCATTCCCTATTCATTCTTCATTATACTTCTAACAAGGTATAATCTTGTGGACTAACATCCACCATGTTTTTTCCCCTAACAGGGTTTCCACGTATAAAATCTTGGTGTTCATGTGTCTCTGATGTGTTATTGATTTATGCTTGCACTATTAATTATTAGATCTGAGATTTAAGGCTGATTAATGTTGAATAAGTTTAATTTTGGTAACAAATTATTCGCCCCCCCTCTCAGTTGTATATCCTTGCTTTGCCAACAATTGGTATCAGAGTGAGTTCCTTTGAAGAAGCCTAATAGCTTTAGGTGATACAAGATGGCATCATACAAGAAGGATAGTCCTAGATTCGATTGTACAAACTACTCTTTATGGAAAGTTAGAATGGAGTGTCTTTTGAAGTGAATTAGTGAACCCTTCTGGAAGTTTACACAAAGTGCATATACTATTCCTCAGAATGTTCCCTCCTCTTAAGATGAAATCAAGCAAGCAGAAGCTAATACTAGGGCTATTGAAGCATTTTTGAGCACTTTGACAGATTCGGAGATGACAAATGTGATAGGATTGAAGACTGCACACCAGATCTAGAAAAAATTGGAAACATTGTATGAACTAGTGAAAAGTGATAAGCTACAAATTTTAAAAGGAAAGTGGGAAGACATGAAGATGAGTGAAGATGAGAACATCCTCTCTTTCTCTCAAAAGATAAATGAACTAGTGATGAGCATTAGATGTATCGGTGGAACCTTGGATGAAGAAAAATTATGGCTAAGATACTTAGATTTGTGCCTCCCTCCTACAAAACAAGAGCTCGTGCTATTGATGAACTCGGGACAGTGAAAAATGTGACAAGAGACATGCTGATTGGAAAAATTGTTGCCTTTGAGTGAAGTGAATTTGGTGAATCTACTCCTAGGACTAAATTTGCATTCAAAGCTACTGTGTCCAGAAAAATCCAACAGAGATACAATCTGAGAGAGAGTTCCGAAAGGACAATCAAATATGAAGATGAGATGAAAAATATTGAAGATGAAGAAAGAGAATTAGAAGAACTGGAAGCATTGATTGTGAAAAGAGAAGCTAGAGGTCATGGTAAGTACAAAAGAAAGTTGCCTATCAAATGTTTTTATTGTAGTAAAATAGGTCATTTTGCATCTAGATGTCCTGAAAAAGTTTCTAAGTAAAAACCCGAGAAGACTAGATTTTAAAGGAAATGCTATTATGCTGAAGAAGGTGTAACTGATGAAGAATCTGATAAACAAACTGGAAATGAAGATGAATGGGTATTCATTGCTATCAAAGAAAATGGTCAGGTGTCCACTAAATCTGCTAGTAATGTGAATGTTGAGAAAGCTCTTGCAGCAAAAATTGAAGAAAAGGATGAGTGGGTAATTGATAGTGGATTCTCACATCATATGACTGGTAACAAAAGCAAGTTTGTAAGCTTGGAAGACTATGATGGTGGTGTTGTAAGATTTGGAGACAACACTTTTAGTGTGATTCGTGGCAGAGGCACTATTTCTTTTGGTGGTAAGCATAATACTGGCAATGTTCTTTATGTAGAAGGCCTAAAGCATAACTTTTTGAGTGTTGGACAGATGGTAGATAAGGGTTACAATCTTCAGTTCAAGGATGGTCAATGAAGGATAAGGGGAACTTCTAGAAATGTGATTGCTTCAGGAACAAAGACAAAAGGTAATATCTTTCATTTGAGTGTTGCTAGTGAAATTTGTTTAATTGCTCAGATTGATGTAAGCTAGTTATGGCATAGGAGATTGTGTCATGTGAACTTTGATATCATTGTCAAGATAAGCTCTACTCAAGCAATCAGATATCTCTAAGTTAGTGAAGCCTACTAACACTATGTGCAAGGAATGTCAAATGGGAAAGCAAATAAGAAATTCTTTCTGGAGAAAATAGTATAGCTCTAATGGAGTATTGGATTTGATACATATTGATTTATGTGGTCCATCCAGAATTAGAAGTCTACAAGGTGAAAGGTATTTTATGTTGCTCATTGACAATTATTCTAGAATGATATGGGTTGCTTTCTTAAGAGAAAAACATGAAGCACTAGAAAAGTTCAAAAGCTTTAAAGCTATGGCAGAGAATGAGACAAGTCAAAATATCAAATGCCTAAGTTCAGATAGAGGTGGTGAATTCACTTCTCAGGAATTCAATTCTTTATGTGAAGAGCATGGAATCCAAAGACAACTATTTGCTCCCCGAACCCCTCAATAGAATGGAGTTGTTGAAAGAAATAATAGAACCGTTCTAGACACTGCTAAAACCATGATGCCAGAAGTAAATGTTCCTCATTTCAACTAAGAGAAGTTGTAAGTACTACTATGTATACCATTAACAGGGTGAATGTCAACAGTAATTATGATGACACCTTTTAAGCTATGGTTTGGTTATAAGCCTATTGTCAAGTATTTCAAAAAAATTGGAAGCAAATGCTACATCAAGAGAGATGATGATATAGGAAATTTTGATGCTAGAAGTGATGAAGGAATATTTTTGGATTACTCTACTAAAAGGAAATCTTACCGGTGTTTTAATAAGAGGTTAAAGAAAATGGTTGAAAGTGCAAATGTCAAAGTTGATGAAGATATTGGTAGACCATCCAGATGTAGTGGATATGATTCAAATGATCAATATGATTGTGCTAACAATGGGAATGATGTTCAGACATAGAATCAACTTCAAATTGTTTCGATGAACCAAGGAAATCAAGAGGCAGAGACTAGTAGAAGTGTAGAAGAAAGAGCACAAGAACCAGAAGTCGGAGAAAATACTAAAACTCCAAAGTATGTGAAGCAAAATCATTCTAACAGTCAGATCATAGGAGATAAGAGCAAAGGTGTGCAAACTAGAAGAAGAATTCTAGAAGAGTACTATCTAATTTGCAAAACTAAGCCTAGCAATATCAATGAAGCATGCAAAGATGAATATTGGATGAAAGCCATGAAAGAAGAACTAATGCAAATAGAGAAGAATGATACATGGGATCTTGTTCCTAGACTTGAGAACAAAAATGTGATTGGAACCAAATGGGTGTTTCGGAATAAAGTGAATGAACAAGGTGAAGTGATCAGAAACAAAGCAAGACTTGTTTGCAAAAGATACTCGCAAATGGAAGGTATTGATTTTGAAGAAACTTTTTCCCCTGTTGCTAGAATAGAAGTTGTAAGATTATTTCTTGCTTATGCTGATTTCAAGAATTACAAAGTCTATCAGATGGATGTAAAGTCAGCATTCCTTAATGGTGAACTAGAAGAAGAAGTCTATTTTGAACAACCAGATGGATTTCAACTGACTGGCAAAGAAAACATGGTATGTTGATTCAAGAAAGCTTTATATGGACTTAAGGAAGCCCCTAGGGCTTGGTATGCTAGATTGGATAAATAGTTATTGAAGCTTGGATTCAGTATGGGTACTATTGATAGCAATTTGTATTTCAGGTTGGATCAGAATAAAGAATTAATCATTGATCTTTGTTGATGACATTATTTTTGAAGGTGATGATGATTTGTGTATGAAGTTTTCTGATGAAATGAAAAGGGAGTTTGAAATTTTAATGATAGGAGAGCTGAAATTATTTGTAGGATTGCAAATCACTCAATTAGATGATGGAATCTTTATATCTCGATCTAAATATATGAAAGAGCTACTAAAATTTTTTGGCATGGAAGATTCAAAGCCAGTTGGTACACCTATGGTAACCGGATACAAACTTACACAAAATGATGATTCTCCTAAAGAAAATCAAACAAGATACAGGTCAATGATTGGTGGATTACTCTATTTGACTCAGACCAGGCCAGATATAATGAATGTTGTATGCATGGTTGCTAGATATCAAGTTGATCCTAAAGAGTCTCATGTGAATACTGTGAAAAGAATTTTTAGATACCTAAAAGGGACAGTTGATCTTGGTCTATCATATCCTAAGGATGATGATCTTATCCTGAGTGCTTTTATTGATGTTGATTGGGAAATAGATGTGGATGATAGGAAGAGTACTAGTGGCGGTGCATTCTTCTTAGGGAAGAAGTTGGTATCTTGGCTAAGCAAAAAGAAGAATTTCATTTCATTGTCTACTATTGAGGTAAAATATATTGTTGTTACAAATAGTTGTACTCAAGTATTGTGGATGAAGAAAATGTTGAGAGATGTCAGAATTGAGTATGAAGAACCCATTGCTATATTTTGTGATAA
Organism: Sequoiadendron giganteum; assembly: GCA_007115665.2. Taxonomy (NCBI): domain Eukaryota; kingdom Viridiplantae; phylum Streptophyta; class Pinopsida; order Cupressales; family Cupressaceae; genus Sequoiadendron; species Sequoiadendron giganteum. The sequence goes on along the minus strand of CM021110.1, from coordinate 134,620,939 downwards.
CTCAAGTTCCATAAATATTTCCAAGAATCCAGTGTTGCATTCAAAGACAAAACATATATCCATCAAGTATCATTTCTTGAGAGATAAAGTAAGTGACAAAGAAGTTAGATTGGAGTATATACCTATCAAGGAGAAAATTGCAGATATCTTTACTAAGCGATTTCCTAAGGATACTTTTGATTATCTCAAAGGCAAGTTAGGGGTGATTCCCCTCCTGATCAAAACTAAGTGATGCGGGTCTTTGCATCGGTCCATGAATTCATAGCCATATCTTATTCTGAATTGATGTTGTGGTGGCTAATACTCAGGGGGAGTAGTTAGATGTGCTTAATATGTGGCTCAAAGCATGTGTACCTTTTCCATTGATTTCAAAGGGGGAGAAGGACAATGTGAAAAACATGGGAGAAGAAGAAATAGGAAAAGAGTGCACAATCTAAGGGGGGGATTGTTGGAGAAGAGCTAGTTGGGTTGATGGCATTATTTTTCACATCATGTGTTTCCATCAACGCCAAAGGGGTAGATTTTTGGATGTTGTGGTTGCATTGCTGATATGTGGTTGTCATTGATGTCAAAAATATTAGTATTGATGATGCTTAAGGCTGTATATGTCAAGGATATTAAGAAAATTGTAATTAATATATTGCAGGTAGCCTATGGAGCTGAGAAGGTTAGAGTGTTGGAAATTTTTGTTCATTGAAGGTCTAAAGGTGTGCATTAAAGGGTTTTTTGTTGAGCCCATCTAGTGTGTTGTCTAAAATTTTTAGTGGTACGCATCAAGATTTAAGGAAGTTATGAAGTTTTGGGTTCCTACAGTTGTTCAGTTACTGTAGTAGGTGTTCTTTGAAGAAGAGGATGAAATTATGGTAATTTCAGTTGTTGCGTATGTTGTTGTGATGTTCAAAAATGTTTCTATATTGTGCTCTATCAATTTGGTACATTCGCATTGGCTAACGTGTTCGTGATTGAATATTTTCATTGTATGCTTGAAGTTTTCATGTTCTTGGTCGACATGATGGTGGTAGCATATTGTGGATCTTTATGGATTAATATTGTATTGTTTGGCATGATCGAGGATATTTTTTTGGGTCCTCACTATGTTGTGATTGACTTGTGTTGGTGCACATTAAGATTTATTCATGTATTGAGGCTGATAGTTATAATTCATTCTTTAGTTTAGGCCGACAAAGTTGATGTAAATTTGTGTAGCGAATATATATGAGTGGTTATTTTCCTCATTTTATGGTATGCTCGGCGTGTTTAAGTGATGTACATGTTTGAATAAAGGTCAAATCATTCAAGAGTAGAGCAGAGTAGAGTGTGAAAGAGATTGAGCAGAGTGTGGAAGAGTGTGTAGAAGTTTTTGTGTGCCTAACTGGAACTATAATTAGGTTTTTGTAGAAGCTAATCTCTCAGTTCAAACTCATCAGATGGATTTAATCTGATTATTGTATGTAAGGAAGTGAGCCTTCCTCTAAGCAATGTGCTCTAGGTAGTGTGCCTGAATGCAAGTGCATTCCCTATTCATTCTTCATTATACTTTTAATAGGGTATAATCTTGTGGACTAACATCCACCATTTTTATTCCCCTAACAGGGTTTCCACGTACAAAATCTTGGTGTTCATGTGTCTCTGATGTGTTATTGATTTATGCTTGCACTATTAATTATCAGATTTGAGATTTAAGGTTAATTAATGTTGAATAAGTTTAATTTTGGTAACAACTGATTCACCCCCCCTCTCAGCTATCTATCCTTGTTTTTCCAATATAGGGAGAGAGAGATAGAGAGAGAGGGAGGGAGGGAGGGAGAGAGTGGGAGAGAGGGAGAGTGGGAGAGTGGGAGAGATTGATGG